>QRDG01001687.1:0-164072 GCA_012064385.1 Puccinellia tenuiflora | reverse complement strand
AAGTTCCGGAAATTATTAATAGGGTACCGGAAGGTTCCGGAATGTTCTAGAAGGTTCTAGAAGTGGGACCACATATTGTATGGGGCACACATGGACCAAAGGGGTGCTGCCACCACCTAGGTGGGCGCACCACCTAAGGCCCACATGGGCTGGTGCGGCATAGAAAGGGGGGGAACCCACTCCTAGTTGGACTAGGAGTTGGGCCCTCCACCCTTTAGGAAAGGGGCCCAAGGAGGAGTCCTAGTTGGACTCCAACTTGGGGGGCAAGGCAAGAGGGGGCCGGCCGGCCCCTGCCCTAGCCCTTGCCGCCGCCTATATAAAGGGGGGGGAGGGAGGGGTGCGGCACACCCTTGGAGGCAGCCGCCCCTTGCACCCTAGCCGCAACCCCTCTCCCATCTAAACCCTAGTGCGCCACCCCCTCTTCCCCGAAGGGCTGCCGCACCACCACCATCTCCACCATAGCCGCACCACCCCTATGCCCTAGGGCTGCTGCGCCTCCTCCTCTCCCTCTCCTCTTGCTTGGCTTGGCGAAGCCCTGCTTGCGGAGATCGTCATCATCACCGGCACTACCGTCGTGCTGCTGAGATCATCAAGGCCACGTCTTCTCGCTTGCGGATCAAGGAGTCGACATCTTCATCGAGCTGTACGTGTGGACACCGCGGAGGTGCTGCCCGTTGCTGCACTTCACCGGATTGGATCTCGAGGATAATACATCTCCTCGCGACTAGACGAGTCTAGTTGCGGGGATCGACTAGCCAACCCCTGCACCGACAAAACGCGTTTGTTGATCTTCAAGGGTAAGAGATTGGATCTCACCTTCGCTATCTTCATCTCGTAGATCTAGATCCTTGGGTTTATTCTGCTTGCCGCGTAGAAAATTTTTGTTTTCCATGTTGCGACCCCATCATGCCCGCCAATAGAAAAATGATTAAAGAAGTTATTGATTAGTTGGTATCTGAAAATGAATGACAGAGGTCGATATAGAGCGATAATGATTGAAATTACATCTGGAGCATATCTTGAATGCGTTGGTACTTTTCCATTGGTTTCCTTAGCGAGTCCATGACGTGAACGACTCCTTGGTCAACTCTAATGATTAGCAGAATCCAGTGGAAACTGCGCACGTTTATATGTCAATGACTCATCGGTTACACTAAAGATATGCAAAGCAAAATAGAATGGGTAGAAGGTAACACTCACTTGTTGACGTAAGGAAAAAGTATTTCTCCGCAAGTATTTTGGTTCACTAACCAATTGACCAAGCTATCCTCGGTGGTCTTCCAATTGTATTTTATGGTCCCTTCATTAACATAATTTGGGTCAATGAACCCAGTGTCATAGATGCCCTTTTTTCTGCATTCGACAATCATCATTCTACAATACAAAAGAATATAGTGAGATAATTAAAGGCAATGAACGTGCAGAGCTGAAGACTTAATTAAATTGCAGAAATAAATCACTTACAAACAATAGGAACAGACGATGACTTTGTCGAGGGCATCTTGATTGAATAACTGAAATATTTCCGAAAACGGAATATATAACAAGTCATCCGTGAAGTAATGCTTTTTCTTATAACTCACCCAGAAAGCTTCATGCCCGGCCGCTACAGCTTTCTCGTACCAGTGATGCAATCGACGCAATTGGTATGATAGAGAACTGATCTCCTCAGGTCTGACCAGGGACTTCCCGAGTTTATATGTCCATGCATACTGATACTGTTGCTGTGGTTGTACGAGCTGGGCAACTGTTTTAGTTGATATCACCTTCAGCGGGGATATCGACTTTTTTGCCTGTTCTCCGAGCTGGGCCACTTGTTTCCCGCGTTTTGCAGCATAGAACTGCTCCTTCTTTAGTCGATCTGCCGCCTCCTTGTCCTCCTTCATCTTCTGCTTCTTTAGGAGATAGGCAGCCTTCTTTTCCTCGGCCTCTTGACTAATTGTCTTCAGCATGACACGATCATAGTCATCTGCCAATGGAGGTGACTTTGGCCGGGGATTCCTGAAATTTTTCAGAAATGTCTCAACTTTTTCTGGATCCAGTTTCTCTCTAGGCGGGGGCCGTTTCGGAGCTAACTGTTCTGTAATATGGGCACACACCGATTCCTCGAGCTCCTCTGGAGTCAAGTCATAAGATCTCTTTGGAAGAGGCTTTAGCAACTCGCGTTTCGCTCGAGATAACTTATCTGCACGCGTCGACGTGAAGGATAGTTTCCGCTTTGACGAGAAGGTCTTTTCCCGGGGCGGAATCGAAGGACGGGACGTCGCGCGCGATGGACTCGCGACGGATGGGGCATCGAGGGATGGATCTTCATGTGAGGAGGATATATCTTGGGGGGATGAATCTTTAGGTGGGGGAGATGGATCTTTAGGCGGGGGAGATGGATCCTTAGGTGGGGGGGATGGATCCTTAGGTGGGGGGGATGGATCTTGCGGTGGGAGGGATGGATCTTGACGTGGGGGGGATGGATCATTAGGTGGGGGGATGGATCTTGAGGTGGGGGTCTGCTGCTGGATCGAGGAATCAAGTTCGGAAACACGATGTTTTCCTTGTTCCAGAGAGCGATACCCTTCTCGACTTCTCCCAGTGCCTTCTCGCCATCACCTCCGGGAATGTCAAGTTCCAGATTAGCATATAACGGCACAACTTGATCCACCCCGACACGAGCATAGCCCTGTGGAATCCCTTCGATATGGTAGCTTGCTCCAGCTTGATTAGGTAAAGCATAGCCGACCGCCACCTTGAAAGACATGTTCTTCATTGATATGTGTAGCTCACAGTCTGTCTTCTCCGTGATATCATCCATGGGGTAGTGAGCCGCCGGTTGAAATTGAGAATTTTCTACATGCGTGGAACCCACGCTGCTTTTCCGCTGATCAGATGGGGCGGCTTCTACCTGCAGCTGAGATTCATTTTGCTTACTAATTGAGTCGAGTCGCTCCTGCTGCTCATGCACCTTGCGTTCCAGTGCTGATAACCGGTCAGACTCCTACTTCTTTCTTCTCTGACGTCTTCTATAAGTATCAGCGTCTTCCGGAAAACCTTGCTTCACGGTGACACCGGCTCCATAGCCTCGTAATCGTCCAACGTGTTCAGGATTCCCGAGTGCTAGTGTCAGCTCGTCATTCTCTCTGTCAGGGACGTACTCTCCCCTACGAACTTTATCTATTGCGTCCTCAAGTTGTTTGGTTATATACTCAATTTTTGCCTTCCATTTTCCCTGAGCAATAATCTTTCCTATCTATGGGTCCAACCCTGCCCCATGCGTGAACAACCAAAACTTGGACCTCGGGGGCCACTCCGCTGTCTGTGGAATGATCCCGTTATCAAGCAGTCGTGCTTTAAAGGCTTCCCACTTAGGCACGGCAGCCCTGTAGCCACCTTCCCCCAAACGGTGGTGATATTCCTTCTTCGCAGCATTTAACTTATTTTGAACCGATCGGGCCAGAGCGCCTTCCGATTTTCTTTGCTCCACAAATGTGGGCCACTGCTGTTTAATCTTCACTAGTGCTCCAGTGAAATCTGGATCCGTCTCCCCGACCTTTTTATAAGCTTTCCATAAGTTTTTCTTCCAGGTCCGGAATTGTTCGGCCATCTTACTAAGCGACCACTCCTTCACTTTGTCCATCAGGGGAACCGGCAGATCTGACGGTAGGCTGACCTTTGTTAAGAGCGTGTCCCAACAAAATGTTTTTAGCCTCTCCTCGACATAAGTAGCTGGGTTGTTTACATCCTTCGGCTTAATCCACTCTTCAAGGTTGATCGGGACAATGTCCCTTACAATAACCCCGCATTGATTAATGTATTTGCGGCGGTTGTCGATGGGTTCCAAAGGTTCCCCACTAGCACTAACTTTGTCGATCACTATCCTATGACCCTCCTTCAACGGCTTCGTCTGGCCTCGTTTCGGCAATGCTGTAGATGAGGATGATCCGGAGGGCTAAAAGAAAAAAATGGTTCATTAATAACAACAATATACAACTCAAATAATACATCTAGTGTGATCGATGTACAGAGGCTTAATATACCTCGCCAGAGTTTGTTAAGGGCACTTCCCCCTCTCCACCATTTTCTTCTTCCAGAACCCCCTCACCGGAATCGTTCAGAAATTGGGAGCCGTAATCTTCTGCGGTTACGGCATCTTCTTCACCGACAGGCGCGGCTGCACGTCCTGCTATAATTTCCATGATTCGCAGTTCGGCGTCCTCATCTCTGTCGACGTCCGGAAAATATGGATCCATCTTCTGCACAAACCTTTCCGAGTCTGTCGCTTGATAACCTGGAAAATAAAAACAAATCAAGATTAATTAATTTAACCTAGCATCAATATCATCCATATATGTCTTGGACAGCCAACAAGTGTACTCAAAGTTATAGTTTTGACTAAAAGAGGTACAATATCAAGGGGGGGGGGGGGGTCTAGCCGAGTATCCGGGGTTAGAGTTTTTTTGCGTTATTTACCAAAATGTCCAGTACTGAATTATGGGTCCTAAATGCATGAAATTGACATTATTTGATAGATATTAATCCACTGATCATTTTGGTATATCATTTGCAATTTTTGAGTTAATATTCAACAAGTTATGATATTTCCTAACACTATACATGCATTTAAATTTACCTAACACTAATTTAAATTTACTATACAAATAACTAAAATTCCTATGCCGGGCATATATAGTACTATACAATTTGCTATCAAAATTTGATTGTTTGCTATCAAAATTTGAATGTTTGCAATCACAATTTTTGGATAGACCTAAAATTCCTAACACTAACAATATTTTGCTAACACAAATAAGGACTATTTGCTAAAGTAAATAAGGAATTATAGAAGAAACATAAGTTTAGGAATTAGAAGAAACATAAGGAATCCTAACACACTAACAAATTTAAAAAACAATTTTCTCACTAACACTAACACTAACATTTCCTAACACACTAACACACTAACATTTTTCATGTCAAAAAAAAAAACACTAACATTTCTAGGAAAATATTGCTTAGCCATTTTCCCTAGGTTATATCTTTTGTATAAATTTTATTTTTGGGTTCATACCACTTGATCATGTCAGTACACTAACCATAATAGCATATTCTACAAAGTTTAATTTCTAACAAAAACTAGGTTGCTCACAAAGTTTAGTTGAAAACAGTAAGATTTAACCACAACAGACACTAACAGAGACACTTTACTGGATAGCAAATTTAGCCAGACCAAACACTGATTTCGACTAACCACAACTAAAATCTATTTGTAGGGTGTGAAATTTTAAGTTTCCCTATTTCCAACAAGCCCAAGTTTGCTAAATTTGGTTAAGTAGATTAACTAGAATTTGCATGCAAAGTGGGCTAGTCCACACAGTTCTCACACTTAGCAGATTTTCAGAGATTTTCAAATCGGGCGGGAATGCACCTTTTCGTACGGCAATGATACCTAATCATCAGCAGGTTTAGTCGGTGTTACTGTCATTCCTCTGACGCCGAAACTGATGGCGGTTGAAAGCTCCAATTCTGAATTACTGCTTGTGCAAATAAGCATATATTGTGATGCTCTGACACGACCCGCCGTCTAACACTCACACCATTTTTGTACAGCACTGTCTCCCTGGAAATGGTTGCACGTCACTCGGTGATGGAGGATACAACTTGCTAATAATCAGTGTCGATTGTGTGCCCGAAAATGATGTGATGATGATTCCTGTTTGGTACTAGGAATGGTGACTAATCAGCCAATGAACGAGGCCATGGTTAACATGATTGGCAGTCTCTGCCATTCTGACGTTATTGCAGCTCTGTTTCTTGGGGTTTCAGCATGTTCCAACCATCAGTTGTTGTGGAACAGACCAGCATTGCAACAGTGCAAGAATCAGAATCCTCTAATAAAACGGTGAAAAAACTCATCATGGAATTCGAAGCAAATCATTCTTACACCTTACTTGTCTGTTCTCTGCTTCTTCTCGCAAGGGAACAACTACTGCTCAAGCTCCTTTGTCACTGTCACAGAGCTGGAGCAGATACTACTACTACTGCTACTACTATTCCTATTTACAGGTGAAACAATAGTAGCCAAATCAGTAGTTCAAGTGTACAACTCATCATAAAGAGAGATGGTGCAGCACCTTGGACAACCTGCAGCCTACAGTACTACAACAAGCTCATGATGCCATACAGGAGAAACAAAAGAAAACCAGACAGAGCACGCTTCATGCGGAGCAGACTAACACCAAATGCCGTATAAACTGCCCACCACGTTACAAGCTGCAAAGACCGTGATCACAACACACATAAGCTAAGCATATGGTACAGAGAGTACACATGTACCTCTGTTGCTGCCCACACAATTGGCAGTGGTAACACGGTGGAACACGCCCTTCAGGTTCAGGTTGCATGAACCGGGCGTATCACACAGACAGAGATGACAAGGGAGTAGTGCGAGATTTGCAGCGCTTCGATCCTTCTCGGAAGGATTGCTCTGTCCAGTCGTGACAGCTTGGAATCTCTCAACTATTTTCAACTCGAGTGTTCGACTTCTAGTCGGCCGTCGAAACATGTCGCATTCGAACCGAATGGCACCATGCTGCACTGCACTTGCTCATCCCCATCTGACATATATGAAACGCGAGCAACTCAACATTACTGCCAACATCCGCCGTCGGCGAGCACGCATCTTCGGCATTGCGTCGCCTGGTAGATAACCTGCTGCACCGGCCGCGCATCGTCGGTACTGTTGAGCAGGCGTAGGCATCCTCTGCTCTGTGTGTCTCGTTGTCGCGGGCGACAGTGTGCCTCTAGGGCATATTGATTGGAAATGATGTTACACTACTTGAAAGTGTAAAGTCTTATTTAAATAAGAGTTTTTCAATGAAACATCTTGGTGAAGTGGCGTATATTTTAGGCATAAAAATCTATAGAGATAGGTCAAAGCGTCTAATAGGGCTTTCACAAAGTACATACCTTGACAAGGTTCTGAAAAAGTTCAGAATGGAAAATTCAAATAAGGGCTTATTACCAATGTTGCAATGAAAGGTTCTGAGTAAGACTCAGAGTCCTGTTACGGCAGAAGATAGAGAGATAATGAACAAAGTTCCTTATGCCTTTGCGATAGGCTCTATCATGTATGCCATGCTATGTACAAGACCAGATGTGTGCCATGCTGTAAGTTTCACTAGCAGGTACCAAAGTGATACAGGAGTGGAACACTGGTCAGCTGTCAAAAATATCCTTAAGTATCTAAATAGAACTAAGGAAATGTTTCTCGTATATGGAGGTGACCAAGAGGTTGTCGTAAGGAGTTACGTCGATGCTAGTTGGGACACAGATCCGGATGATTCTAAGTCTCAGTCCGGATACGTGTTTATTCTGAATGGTGGCGCTGTGAGTTGGAGGAGTTCCAAGCAGAGCGTGGTGGCGAAATCTTCAACAGAAGCGGAGTATGTTGCGGCCTCGTCGGCAGCAAGTGAAGCAGTCTGGATGAAGGAGTTCCTCTCAGAGCTGAGCGTGGTTCCAAGTGCGTCAAGACCTCTGGCACTGTACTGTGATAATACAGGTGCAATAGCTCTTGCCAAGGACCCGACTTCACACAAGAATAGCAAGCATATTAAGCGCCGCTATCACAATTTGCGTGAGAATGTCAAGGATGGTGACATAGAGATTTGCAAGGTGCATACGGATCTGAATGTGGCAGACCCGTTGACTAAACCTCTTCCACAAGCAAAACATGATCAACACCGAGAGGCCATGGGTGTTAGATTGCTACAAATATAAACTAGATTATTGACTCTAGTGCAAGTGGGAGACTGTTGGAGATATGCCCAAGAGGCAATAATAATGATTATTGTTTATCATATTTCTTCGTTCATGATATGTTTAATTCCATTCTAGAATTGTATTAACCGGAAACAAATACATGTGTGGAATATAAACGGTAATGTGTCCCTGGTCTTTCCTCTTGTGACTAGTTCGTTTGATTAAGTGATGGTTAGATGTTTCCTAACCATGTATTTATGAATCGCTTAATAAACGAAGTTTGTATCATAGGTGATGATATAATGGACAAGACTCAAATTAAATAAATGTCAAATATAGTTTCCTTAGACCATGAGATTATGCCACTCCCGCTTATCGGAGGAGTGCTTTGTGGACATCAAACGTCACTTCGTAACTAGGTGATTATAAAGGTGGCTTTCAGGTTCTCCGATGATAGGTTGTTGGGTGGCATGTTTCGAGACTGGGATTTGTTCGTCCAACAGTTGGATAGATATCTCTGGGCCCTCTCGGTAGTATAGCATCCAAACGCTTGCAAGCATATGACTAAGTGGCTAGTCATAAGGGATCCTATTCTATGGGAATGAGTAAAGAGAACTTGTCGGTAACGAGATTAATCAGATATGGAGATATCGGTGGATTGAATCTCGGACAAGTAATATATCGTGAAACAAAAGGAATCGTATATGGATTAATTGAATCCCGGACATTGTGGTTCGACTAGTAAAGTACTTCGTCGAATATGTAGGAATTAATATGGGCATCCCGGTCCCGCTATTAATATGACATATTCGCGAACCCGCAGAGTCACACACTTAACGTTCGATGTAGTTAGGGTTCGAGATAAATGATGGTGAGAACGAATATTGATTCGGAGTCCCGGATAGGATCCCGGACGTCACGAGGAGTTCCGGAGTGGTCCGGAGAATAAGATTCATATAAGGAAAGTTGTTTCCGGAGGTTAAGAAAGGTTCGGGAATTTACCGGTAAAGTACCGGAATGTTCTAGAAGGTTCTAGAGGGGTCTAGAAGTGGGGCCCATAGGAGTATGGGGCCCACAAGGCATGAAGGGGTAGTGGGCTGGCCTATTGGGCCAGCCGCACCACACCCTCATAGGCCCACACGGGCCAAGCTTCTAGAAGGGGGGGGGGGGGGCCGGCCTAAGCCCTAAGGGGTTGCTTGGGGGCAAGCCTCCCCCCCTTGCGCCGGCCCTAGATGGAGGGGTGGGGCGCAGCCCCCTGCCCCCTATATAAGGAGGGGGTGCGGCACCCCAAGGACCACCCCATAGGTGCCCTAGCCGCACCCCTCTCCCTCCTAACCGCCGCCTCCCTCCTCCTCCTCTCTCCCGATAGTCGCTTGGCGAAGCCCTGTCGGATCTCCACCATACACACCACGCCACTGTCGTCGTGCTGGTGATCTCGTGAACCTCTCCACCACCTCTTGCGGGATCAAGAACGTGGAGTCTTCATCGAGCTGTACGTGTGGATCTCTCGGAGGCGTTGCTCGTGCGGCGCTTGGATAATACATCTCCTCGCGACTAGACGAGTCTAGTTGCGGGGATCGACTAGCCAACCCCTGCCTCGACAAAACACTCAGGGTGTGTTTGGATGCATGGAATTGGAGCGCGGAATTGAATTGGGCTAAGATTCCAAATCCGAGATGGAAATGAATTGGCTCCAATTCAATTCCGTTGTTTGGATGTGCTCTGAATTTTATGTTGGAATCAAAAAATGCATCTGGAAGGGGCGCTCGCGCCGTGCGTGCTCGCCGGCAGGACGAAGCTGGAAGGGAGGCCATCATCCCGTCCGCCGCCGCTCACCCTCCCTCCGCCGCCGCCCTTCCCCATCTGACCGCGTCGCCGTTCCCATCCCACTGCGTCGCCCGCTGTCGTCGTTCCCCATCCCGCCGCGTCGCTGTTCCCCATCTCGCCGTGGCGGGGCGGAGCAGGCCGGGGCGGGGCAGAGCAGGCCGGGGCGGGGCAGGGGCGGAGCAGGGCGGGGCGGGGCAGAGCAGGCCGGGGTGGGGCGGAGCAGGGCGGAGCAGGCCAGGGCAGGGGCAGGGGCGGAGCAGGCCGGAGCGGCGGCGGCGGTTGGCGGCACGGGGCGGCGGGGGTTGGCGAGCACGAGAGGAGAGACAGGGAGGAGAGCGAGCGAATGAGTTTCCGAGCGATTCCAAGCTCGCGAGCTCGGAATGTTTGCCCATCTGTTTACACGGGAGGTTTCCGAGCGCGGAATTTGGTTAAGTTTCCACGCCAAGATTCCGAGGCCAGACCAAACGCCGGAATTCGTGGAATTGGCCCAAATTCCAATTCCATGCCCCAATTCCATGCATCCAAACACAGCATCATGGTTTTCTTCGAGGGTGAGATTCGATCTCCTTCTTGCTACCAACCTCTCGTAGATCGGATCTAGATGTTGGGTTTATTCCGCTATCTTTGCGTAGGAAAATTTTTGTTTTCTATGCTGCGACCCTACACCTACAACATTAACATTGCATCCCAGGGAATTTGGGTCAATACGTTGTGACAGGCCGGCAAGTGATACTTTGGTGGAATATAAAATGGCAAGACTAATACTACATGCTTATTTGGCTGGTGGAGTTTAAGGCTATTGCGTAAAGCAAATTTTGTCCTACTTTTCGTAAAACATTTTCTTTCGCAAATAGAATATGAGACACATCCATGGAATGCATCCAATGTCTCATTTACCCGAGTTCACCCATAAAATTGTATTCTGAAGTTGGAATGAAGAGATCTTCTGTCGACATCCTTGTTCGCTTACTAGTAATTGTCCATTACCGGGGACACGGCTAAGATCTTAGTTTTACACTCTGCAGAGCTGGTGCACTTTACCCACTAGACTCGATCAACCCATTCTATCCTTAACCCTCATTTAGTGAAAAGGAAAGGAGAAGATCGAGACGAGACTTTTCAGAAGTACTTTCCCATGGTACTACTAGCGAGATCACCGTCCACCTACCCCGCTACATCTTCAGATCTCACTGACCTAGGTCCATACAACTTACTCCGTCAAGACAGAACCCATATGACTAGTGGTTGCACGTTCGGGCAAACAAACACGGCGTGACATTAATCTCAAACCCTGGGTGGCAATCCACAAGTGCACATACTCAGATTCACATCGTGAAAATGGGTCTGAGTAGCCACTCAACTTCGCACACCTCAACAAACCAAGTCCACCCAGGTGATTCATTAACTTAGTAGAGTTTTTATCCTTTCATACTACAATAAAACATTTCAGCATTGCAGTTCTAACATCTACCAAGTTAATAGGTTCCTAGACCGACATGAATAAAGGTATTATACTAAACAGGTTTGCATAGCAATATAGTAGAACACCTATCATGCATATTACTGAAATAGTCTACAATGCAATTATAATAAAAATAGTAGGTCCTTTATGAATTTGAGTATACACTTGCCTTGAAAGTCGTTCGTGTTGTCGCAACACTCACAACACTCTTGGCACTCTTCACAGTCTAAACAAACAAACAATTCACCAAATCAAACAACAATCACTATAAGGCAATATTAAAATATAGGAATGCATGAAATGCAAGCTAACTCACAAGCATATTTACCAAATATAATCATATTAAATTTTCTGTTGTCTAACATATGCATGATGCCCATGATCACAACTAAAATGGTTAGCAATTTAGAAAACAAGATGTAAGGCAATAATTTCTTATTTTAAGTTTCTGCAAAAACAGTCAGTAAACATGATGCAAACATGCATTTGAAAACACCACGGTGTTCTACACATTTTCCAAGAATTTGATATAAAGTTTGTAATTTTTGGACAAGTGGAACTGAAGATATGAATTTTACAAGTTTGCACTATTTTCTAGAAAACAAATCGGCCGGGCTGATGTAAGCATGACATCAGCGCTGACGCGGCTGCAATGCGGCGTGATACTATTGGCCGGTACCGGTTCACTGACCGAATCAGTTCTGAGTCGTTGAGATGCAATTGAACGGACGGGGACGAACCCATCCGTGACCGGCGGCGGTGCTCACCGGAAAAACGGCGATGGCGGCTCGGAGGTGGATGTTGGCTGCATTCTCGCAGTTCTCCGGCTCGACGAAGATGTCCAGTAAGCTCCTCCCTTCATAGCGAATACGATGAAGTTCGGGGCGGCGGCTCACGGTGTCTCCAATGACGGCGACGACGGCTTTCCGAGCTCCGGCTCCTGTGCTGCTCCGACGACAAATACGGCGTCCTGGTCCACCGTTTTCAAATCAATAAAATGAGGTTGGTGCGAAATTTGGAAGTGAACCTAATGGACAAGGTGATAGGAGTTGGGGTGGTTCGAGGCGACGGAGACAACCTTCGAGATCGGCAATGGCGACGTCGGCGGCGGCGATGAGGAAAACGACTTGGCATTGATGTAAGGCCATGTCCTGGAGGTAGGAAGCAATTAGTAGATAACACTAGTAAAAGGAATCGAAGAAAAGTTTAACGTACACGACATACCGGTCCGACGAACTCGCCAAGATCTAAACTAAGACGGCGATGACACGGGATATACAGAGATGATCGCGAGAATGTTTGTGGATGAAAGTGGTGGAGGAGGCCAAGAGACGCAATGTGACGCTCTCGGACTAACGAGATATGGCCTACGTATGGAGATCGGTAGGTGAATGCCAACGGGTGGCACTCGGGGCACCACGTCTATTTGGGAGAATAAGGCCATGAATTTGGAAATAGACTCCCTGAATGGAACCGTGGTTAAGTGGGGAGTAATTCTCGTGTGGAAGTCGACGAGAAACGGTCACTAGAATTGATGGGAAGAGAGAGAGATTACAACCATGGCTGTAAAGTAAAAGGTTCAGTACGTGCTCGTGCACGAGGAAGACGACCAGGTCGTTCGGCCTAGATGGGATGGGAGATTTCGGCCTATGACAAAATGACAAAAAAAAGGAGAGAAGGAGAAAAGAAAGGAGTGGTGCGCGGGGTGCTGCTGGGCTGCTGCAGCGCGGGTGGAGTTGGGCCACGGTTGGGCCGGGTCGGCTGGTTCTGCGGGGCGGCCTTCTTCCTCTCTTTTTTTTTGTTCCTATTCTATTCTATTTTCTGTTTTCAAAACTGAATCCAAACAGATTCAAATATTTTCAAAATAATTTGAGCAAATACGTTTTGGAGAGCTTATTAAAAATATAACACTTTGAGACTCAGTTTTACATCAACCAAAATCAAAATAATTGAAAGATGACTAGGGTTACTTTGCACCCTTTATGTCATTGTTTGAAATAATACTTCAAGTTTGAAATAATTTACTATTTAAAATACTAAAATGCAACAAATTGATGCTGATGAATGCCATGAATGATTTTGAATTTTTAAACTAAAACATCAAAAGTTTTTTATCCTTCTGAATTTTCAAAGTTTTGAAAATCTTGGGATGTTACACATATATTGCCGTAATGCTGAGAATCCGTGTTACCCCCTAAATCATGACATGTTACTGACTGTGTCGCGTACGTGCATACGAGCGTATGAGCTGGATCAACGGTTTTGGATAGCGCCGGGCCACTGGAATTTAATCTGGATTACCAATTAATACGAAACGACTATGTTACCCTTTGAACTTTTGGAAGGGGGTTGCCTCGCAGTAATTTAACATTGCAATTCTGTAAATCATAAGGTTTTCTGTATCCTTCCGTTCAGAACTTCGAATGAAGCATTCGTAAATTCTGTTTTTGTGCAGTTACTTTTAACTGATTGTACAAATCTAAAAAATCCTGAGGTAGTCCACTTGTTTCTGACCAACATCAATGCATATAACAAGTATGTAATCGTCTTCTCAACACCCTCTGTTGGTAATCTACATATTTTTCATTGAGATCCACCGAAGCGCCGAGTGACGGTTTTATGAATCTGCGGAGACATGTCTCATGCTGTAGATGCCAGAATGATCTGTTCTCACATGTCATTTGTTGACACTGCTGCCAGTGCCAGTTACCGACACGTGTTGAGATGACATTATAGTAATGCAATTGTAAACAATATGATATTTGGGCTGCTCAATGCACGCCTCCTGTTTCCATTGCCTCATGTATATATAGTACGTACAGGTACAAGGGTTAAACGTGAGCAACACGATTAGCTAATCAAAGGTCGGTACATCAAAGAGATACGGAGCGTTGCGCAATCCACCAACGTGATCTCCAAGAAGAGCAGCGGCCGGCATCATCGGACGACTGGACTCTAACACGCCCCCGCAGTCTGAACTCGGTGCAGCATCGATGTGAAGACTGGATCGAAATTCTTGAAAGAGCGTGGTCGGCAATCCTTTTGTAAAAATATCTGCAAACTGAGAGGAGGACGGAACGTGCAAAACCCGGACGGCTCCAAGGGCGACCTTCTCTCGTACAAAATGAATATCCAGTTCGATATGTTTTGTTCGCTTGTGCTGCACAGGGTTAGCCGAGAGATAGACTGCACTCACGTTGTCGCAATAAACAATGGTAGCTCCATCAATAGGCCGATGAAGTTCCATGAGCAGCTGTCGGACCCAACATGATTCGGCGACCGCGGTGGCAACATCTCTGTATTCCGCTTCCGCACTAGAGCGAGACACGGTAGTCTGACGACGTGAAGACCATGAAATCAAGTTGTCCCCAAGGAACAAGCAGTACCCTGACGTCGACCGTCTGGTGTCCGGGCATCCGGCCCAATCGGCATCCGAGTAGGCAATCAGTTTATGAGAGGAAGAAGAATGGATGGAAAGACCAAAGTGTAGTGTACCTCTAAGATAACGCAATATGCGTTTGATAAGGCAGAAATGCGGCTCTCTAGGGTCATGCATATGAAGGCAAACTTGTTGGACTGCATATGAGATCTCAGGCCGAGTAAGAGTAACATATTGTAGAGCACCGGCGAGGCTCCTATAAAGAAAAGGATCTGAAACGGGAGGACCAGCATCAGCTGGAAGCTTAGCCTTAGTGTCGATGGGTGTAGGAACAGGGTGACAATCACGCATGCCTGCGCGCGACAAAACGTCGAGGATGTATTGCTCCTGAGAGAGGTGAAGCCCGAAAGGTGTACGTGAGACAGAAATACCGAGAAAGTGGTGTAGTGGACCTAAGTCCTTCATAGCAAATTCATTGCTTAGAGAACGAGTAATAGATGCAAGGATGGAGGGTGTCGAGGCGGTGAGAATAATATCGTCAACGTAGAGGAGAAGATAAGCCATGTCACAACCACGTTTGAAGATGAAGAGTGAAGTGTCAGATTTAGACTCGATGAAACCAAGAGATTTAGCAAAGATAGCAAAGCGTTGAAACCAAGCGCGAGGTGCTTGTTTTAGGCCGTATAGAGATTTTAGGAGTCGACATACATGGTGTGGACGTTGTGGGTCGATGAAGCCCGACGGCTGCTGACTATAGACAACTTCATCAAGGTGACCATGGAGGAAGGCGTTTTTTACGTCGAGCTGATGAATGGGCCAAGATTGCCCAACGGCGAGAGAAAGCACGAGACGAATAGTGGTGGGTTTAACAACGGGACTGAAGGTCTCATCAAAATCGACACCGGGTTGTTGAGAAAAGCCGCGTACGACCCAACGGGCTTTGTGACGAGCAAGGGTACCATCAGAATGATATTTGTGTCGAAAAATCCATTTGCCCGTGACTATATTGGCGCCAGAAGGTGGAGGAACGAGGACCCATGTGTTGTTGTGCATAAGCGCGTCATACTCTTCTTGCATGGCAGCACGCCAGGAGGGATCGCGAAGTGCAATCAAATAGTTAGGAAGGATAGGAGAGGAAACAGTGGCCGAGAGAGTGAGACGATTGATGGGAGGCGGAAGACGGCCGGTGCGTAGGCGTGTGCGATGCACTGGGGATGTTGGCGCTGTAGCTGCAGGTGGGGGCGGCTGCGGCTGCGGCTGCGCAGACGCGGGAGGCGAGGGTGCCTCTGGCTCGGGAGTGTGATGTGTAGGTGTAGCGGGCTCAGGTACATGAGTTGGTGTTGGTGCTGCATGTATAGTGCGATGGCCGGGAAAAGCATGCATGTTTTGGGCTGGGTTGGTACGTGGGCTGTAGTAGGGAGGACAGTAGTGGAACGAGAGTGTACAGCAGGTAGAAGAGGGGTAGGATCGAAAACATCTGGGCAAGTCGCCGGAGGTGCAGTAGATGGTGGCTTGTATGGAAAGATGGTTTCATCGAAGACCACGTGTCGGGAGATAATTATGCGGCGAGAAGTGAGGTCAAGGCAACGGTATCCACGATGTCGAGATGGGTATCCGAGAAAAACGCAAGCAGTAGATCGAGGTGCTAGCTTATGTGGGGAGGTTGAGGCCGTGTTAGGATAGCATAAACAACCAAACACACGAAGATGATTGTAGGACAGAAATTCGCCAAACAAGAGTTGGTAGGGTGTTAGAAATTTTGTAGTAGAAGAGGGTCTTATGTTGAGAAGATATGTGGCTGTATGGAGTGCTTCGGCCCAAAGGGCAGGGGGCATGGATGCTTGGAAAAGTAAAGTACGAAGGACATCATTAGTGGTTCGAATAGCGCGTTCAGCCTTGCCATTTTGCTGTGACGTGTACGGACATGAGAAGCGAAATTGTATGCCGTGTGTGGAGCAGAAGGTGTCAAGTTTGGTGTTATCAAATTCTCGGCCATTGTCGCATTGCAAGGATAAGATAGGAAGGTTAAACTGGGTGCGGGCATAGGCGTGGAATGCAAGAAAGGTGGTATATACATCAGATTTGCGGCGTAGTGGAAATGTCCAGAAATAATGAGTAAAGTCATCCACAATGACTAGATAATAACAATAACCAGAAATGCTTGGAATAGGTGATGTCCACAGATCACAATGGATAAGTTGGAACGGTCGAACAGTAGAAGTTTGAGATGCATAAAAAGGTAATCTAACATGACGACCTAACTGACAGGCATGACAAAGCGAGTGTCCATCTTTATTGAAAGAAATATTCTTGGACTGACGAAGACGCGACATGGTATGATGGCCGGGGTGTCCAAGGCGTTGATGCCAAAGGGTGGAGCTGGTGGTGGTGGCGACGTGAGCTTCGGCATGGGATGGACGGCACAAGGGGTAGAGGGGTCCGGAGCTATTGCATCGAAAAATCTCTGTCCGAGTGGGGAGCGCCTTCACAGAAAAACCAAGAGGATCAAATTCAATAGAACAATTATTGTCGATAGTAAATTGGCGGACAGATATGAGATTTTTTATTATGTTTGGAACAACAAGAATATTACGAAGGTAAAGGGGTGTAGTGGAGGAAGAGATAGACTGGGAGCCGATGTGAGTAACCGGGAGAGAGGCACCATTGCCGACGGTGACAGTATGAGAAGGAGAAGGTGTGAGAGAGATGAGATTACCCGCATCGGAGGCCATATGGGACGAAGCACCGGAATCCATATACCAGTCGTTGTTGCCGGGGAACTGCATGTTGTTCAGTGCGATTGATAAGGGTGGGGTCGAGCTGCTGCTGCTGGTGTTGAGTTGGCGTAGTCTGTTGCATTGGTGGTGCCTGCCCGTACGCAGTGTACGCTTGTGGTTGTGCCATGCCAGGACGTGGTCCAAGAAGGCTTGGAGTAGGGCCGCGCCAGGCCTGGCGCTGCTGCATGTGTGGCTGCGCCTGCCACTGTGGTGTCGTCTGTTGGTGCTGAAGATGCGCACGAGTAGGGAGCCCCATCCATGGATTGTACATCCACGGTGTGTCACGCCCGCGGCCACGTCCGCCGCGGCCGCGGCCACGTCCGCCGCGATTGCTGATGGAGATGCCGTTGCCGGTGTTGGAGAAGCCGCCAGTGGGGCCGTTGCCGATGTTGGAGAAGACGCCGGTGGGGCCGTTGCCGCGTCCGAGGAAACGGTCGCCCCCGGAGGAAGTAGAGCGCTGGCCCAGAGTGCAGTCGCGGCGTTGTTCTTGGCATCTGTCTTTTTCTGTGCTTCCTCAAGCACAAGTGCCGATCTAGTCTGTAGAAAGGTTGGAAACGGAACCTGAAACGGAAGAAAGGATCGAAGGTGTGCATATTGCTCGTTGAGACCCCGGAGCATGGTGAGGACGAGGGTTTCGTCAGTGATGGTCTGCCCGACATCGCCGAGGGCGTCGGCGAGACCTTTGAGCTTGGCGCAGTAGTCAGAGACTGTCATGTCGCCCTGCGGAGTGTTGCGAAACTCGGCGTCGAGGGCGATTGCGCGACTTTTCTTGTTGTCACGGAAGAGGTTGTCGATGGCGGCCCAAATCTGTCGCGCAGAGGAGCCGAGCGCCATGATGACGCCGAAGAGCTCGAGGGAGATAGACCCGTAGATCCATGAGAGCACGGTGTAGTCGTCACGCGCCCAATCCGATGTCGGACTGGTGTTGGAGGGAGTCGCATCATTGTCGCCGATGACATGAGCCGTAAGGCCGTAACGACCGAGGGCGACTAGAAAAAGCTCACGCCACTTTGCATAGTTGGAGTCTTGAAGATCTAAGGTAATAGGAACATGGACTTTGATGGAGGCTACGTAGGAGGCTGAGGTGTTGGACGGATTGTCTACGGGCGTTTTGGCCTTTTCAGCAGCTTGGCGAGCGAGCTCATCCTCACGTGTTTTGAGTTCTTCCTCGCGAGCACGGAGTTTGTCCTCACGAGTTTTGAGTTCATCAGGTGTCATGGTGGATGGGGAAGAGAACGTAGGAACAGATCGGATCTAAGGTTGGTGGAGACAGGAGAGGATCGACCTATCAATCTGATACCATGTAAACAATATGATTGGGGCTGCTCAATGCACGCCTCCTGTTTCCATTGCCTCATGTATATATAGTACGTACAGGTACAAGGGTTAAACGTGAGCAACACGATTAGCTAATCAAAGGTCGGTACATCAAAGAGATACGGAGCGTTGCGCAATCTACCAACGTGATCTCCAAGAAGAGCAGCGGCCGGCATCGTCGGACGATTGGACTCTAACAGCAATGATACCTAATCATCAGCAGGTTTAGTCGGTGTTACTGTCATTCCTCTGACGCCGAAACTGATGGCGGTTGAAAGCTCCAATTCTGAATTACTGCTTGTGCAAATAAGCATATATTGTGATGCTCTGACACGACCCGCCGTCTAACACTCACACCATTTTTGTACAGCACTGTCTCCCTGGAAATGGTTGCACGTCACTCGGTGATGGAGGATACAACTTGCTAATAATCAGTGTCGATTGTGTGCCCGAAAATGATGTGATGATGATTCCTGTTTGGTACTAGGAATGGTGACTAATCAGCCAATGAACGAGGCCATGGTTAACATGATTGGCAGTCTCTGCCATTCTGACGTTATTGCAGCTCTGTTTCTTGGGGTTTCAGCATGTTCCAACCATCAGTTGTTGTGGAACAGACCAGCATTGCAAACAGTGCAAGAATCAGAATCCTCTAATAAAACGGTGAAAAAACTCATCATGGAATTCGAAGCAAATCATTCTTACACCTTACTTGTCTGTTCTCTGCTTCTTCTCGCAAGGGAACAACTACTGCTCAAGCTCCTTTGTCACTGTCACAGAGCTGGAGCAGATACTACTACTACTGCTACTACTATTCCTATTTACAGGTGAAACAATAGTAGCCAAATCAGTAGTTCAAGTGTACAACTCATCATAAAGAGAGATGGTGCAGCACCTTGGACAACCTGCAGCCTACAGTACTACAACAAGCTCATGATGCCATACAGGAGAAACAAAAGAAAACCAGACAAAGCACGCTTCATGCAGAGCAGACTAACACCAAATGCCGTATAAACTGCCACCACATTACAAGCTGCAAAGACCGTAATCACAACGCACATAAGCTAAGCATATGGTACAGACAGCACACATGGACCTCTGTTGTTGCCCACACAATTGGCAGTGGTAACACGGTGGAACACGCCCTTCAGGTTCAGGTTGCATGAACCGGGCGTATCACACAGACAGAGATGACAAGGGAGTAGTGCGAGATTTGCAGCGCTTCGATCCTTCTCGGAAGGATTGCTCTGTCCAGTCGTGACAGCTTGGAATCTCTCAACTATTTTCAACTCGAGTGTTCGACTTCTAGTCGGCCGTCGAAACATGTCGCATTCGAACCGAATGGCACCATGCTGCACTGCACTTGCTCATCCCCATCTGACATGAAACGCGAGCAACTCAACATTACTGCCAACATCCGCCGTCGGCGAGCACGCATCGTCGGTACTGTTGAGCAGGCGTCCTCTGCTCCGTGTGTCTCGTTGTCGCGGGCGACAGTGTCAGTGTGCCTTGGCTTCTGGGGCCGGGTAGCGATGGTGGTGGTGGCGAGATCACCGGCGTCTCCTCCGCCGCGGCCGTCAATGCCGCCATTGTCGTGGAGGAAGGTGCACCAGGCGCGCGCATTGGGTGTAGACGGTGGGAGGGCCCGACTCGAATTCCAGTGTCCAGTTACGAGTATGAGCTTTGGCTATGACGAGAGTCGGACTCGGATAGCGCAAGCGCTTGCGCGTCCACCGCCATTGCCAATCCATTGAGTTGCTTGACATCAACGTTTTGTCATCCGACTCCGACTCCACCTCAGCGACCTCCCACGCGATATAAGCTAGCGCCCTGCTCTCCTCGATCCGTACCCATCAACATGCCTCTCATGGCGCAGCGCCCGTCTTCCGCGCGCAACGAGATTCGTCGTGAGTTGGAGCGCCGGAGGAAAGCCCTCAACGTCTCCAAGGGGAGAATCGTGAAGACATCCTCTGCCGCGCCGCCACCGCCGCGTCTAATCCCGTCCGTGTCACGCACCGCCGGCGCCGCGACCCTGAAGCCCACCAACGCGCCAGGAGTTGCAAAGAAAGCGTCTGCCCCGGCCCCGCAGCCGCACCCGCGCGTGCTCATCCCGAGCGGGGCACCCGGCGCTGCCAGGAACAAAGTCGTCTACATGGAGCTGGGAGATGCTCCACAGAGGTTAACTGCGCCGCGCCGATCCCTGATGACTCCAATGAAGCCGCCCAAGTCCACTGCCTCGACGGCGTTGATCCCGCACGCACCAGCTACCGGCACGACGACAACCCCACACGAGACAACCGGAGAAAAGTACATGAAGAACCCTTCGTCCGCGCCGATCCTGCAGCCACCATGTTCGTCGACATCGGTGAAGAACGGCATGACAGTGAAGACAACTCCGATCGAACCGTACGGGTCGCCTTCGCCTTGGACCAAGTGAAGACCATGCCCGCCAAGTGATAGGAGTGGTAGCAAAGCTTATGTATGCGTGGAGAAAGACCTAGCTAGTCAAAGGATGTTGGATTTCATCCCAGTGTAACCCTCGAAGTCCGGGATTATGGACTTCCATAATGTAATGAAATTTTCATTTGAATGGAATGAACATCCTCCGCTTCAAATTGCTTTTCTGCCTTATACATCCTCAGAAATCTTCCATCCAGAAGTCGAACTGCGTGTTTTTCTTTTACGACGACAATCGCGTCGACCAGTTTGAGCAGCACGGCCCTTTAGTTGGCTGCGGAACAAGCTAAACTAGAAATATGCACTGCTCTTGATTATTAGACCTTGTAATGACGATGTTACTAGATGAATGTGATTTTCAAGTGTCTAGATTTTGGATGTAGGAACAACAGGTTCTTCGTGCTTACTACACTTCCAATTCTTCAGTGGCAAGAATTAGAGTGCAAGAGAAAGATACTGCATAAGGCCCCGCTTGACCTGTAAATTATATGGACGTCGGGAGATCCATATTTTCTCCCGACGGATTCCGTCGTTTTGGGCAGAAAAACGGCCATCCAAGCGGGCCCTAAGCATAATTTTCAGTTTGCCGAAACATTTGGCTACAGTCGGATTTCTCACTGGGAAATACTGCAATAATGCCACTAATTAGCTGTACTGCTACACTTGGGAGTCGGGAGGTACAACGGAAGCCAAGAGAGCTGTAACTTATACAAAAATTCCTATAGAATCTTGTACACGGCCACTATGTTCAGCTTCAATAACTATTGCAATCCGATTACACACAAAGTACAAACGCTCTAGGATTTTCCGATTTCTTGATCTTCTAAGTGCGTTGCACATTTTATCCCCAATAATTTTAGCCCTATTTGTGGTTAATAGGTATCACCTACCACCGACCGTCATCTTGGAAATCCTCGTGATGCTGACATCCTTGGCAACTAGCACCAATTATAGTACCAATGATTAGAATTAAGGGTTTGCAAATTTCATCTTGTGTATATTAATGTAGTTTTCGTGTGATCTAGCTATGTGCATATTTACTGTTAACACCTTACATTTGTCACATCATATTCAATCATATATGACTTTTGAGTGACATTGGACCAAAAAATATGATGAGAATAAAATCATAATGCTGATGGTATACTATGAATAGGTTATCCCAGGCCCTCTTGTTAAGTGTTTATTGATTAGGAAAAAATAGGGAGCACTATGAGAGTGGTGTTTTGGCTCTCGAGCTCACATACTCCTGTCGAAATAAAAAAAATTAGAAAAAATAATAAAACATTTCAAAAACATTAGAAAATAATTGGTGATGAGTATGTACAAGTGTTATACATACATGCCAATTTCTATGATAAAATAACATCTTTGTTGCTCTCCGCGAAAAACAAATTAATGCTCTAAAAATATAATTTTTAATTCTTATTTTGGCCACTGTTTTGTTTTTTCACGGAGGACCACACATGTTATGTCACCATGATACTTGGAACTTATGTATAAATTTTGTATATATTTGTTAGCAATTTTTTAGAATTTTAAAAAATGTTTTACTATTTTTTTATTTTTTAGTCGGGTGGGAGCATATGAGCTCCGGAGCCAATGTGAATTTATATTCTCCATTCAAGCTCATGATACCTTATGAATTCTCAAAATGGTTCAATTATCTACTATATTAGAGTTAAATCCATATTTTATCCTCTAGGTTTTTGCATTTGTAACACTAATTACCTCATCTAGTAAAAAGTCGTCTAGATTACCCATTTTAGAAATTTTAGACTCTCTTGTTCTTATTAATTTTTGTTGCTCAAGAGATCAGGTGATGATTGAGGCTCAAGAGAGTAACATTACATGGAATTAAACAGATGATGAAGAAAACCTAGAAATTATCGTCAATGATGCCTTCTGATCTTTTCGTATTTTGACGCATCACATAGACCTAATATGTCGGTCTATTCAAATGAATAATGGAGAGTGTCAAAATGGGGTAATAGCATATTCAAAATTTATATTATATTATTAGGCAGGGCTAAACCAGAAGGCACGTTTACTCCGAAATGTTAGTAAATCATGACATTGATTGACTGAAAAATTTGAAAACATCTATGGCACTTATGTCAGCAGGTAAAATCTAGCTTAATACCCATGCGTTGCAATGGGATAATTACTAAATTGTGTATTAGCCAGGTCATATTCCATAAACTTGATTCGCTCCCATGGTGCAGCCAGGCAAAAAAATCACTACCAGCCCATCGATCTCCTCCTATTCCCGGGCACCTCCCTACTGCCGGAGGAAGGCCGCAATGCAAAGCCTGTTTGGTGGACAATGGAGGCGGGCTTGTGCTGATGCGTTGCAAGAGCTATCGTGGTCTAGGACTACGCGACACGGGCGGAGGTCAGACAACGACGCAATGTCCCTAGGCCTTTTAGGACTATGCGATGGTCGGAGCGACACGACAAACGGTCGTGGCATCGATGGTGGTCCACGGAGAAGGCTTCCAGATCAAATTCGCACCATCAGTTGAGGTTTTTTATTCCCATTTCCTGGTGGCGGTGACACATCTTCCCACTAGGCGATTTGCAGACCCGTATGGCAGTCTATGATCTATCGGATTAAAGATGCCTCAAATGTGTTTGATGCGCAATGGCTATTTTTTCTATTGGCCAGACTGCTAAATGCTAATCTACTCTAGTGGCCTAAAGCTCGGTGGGTTTCGACGTCTTTATTGGAGCTTCCAACAATAATCTCTAGTTGGCTCTCCGGGGCTCGGTGTAGGGTATGGAGTGACAGACATGGCATAAGAAGGCATCTACGATAGCATGCTTGACGACACGACGTGTGGCCTCGGGCCTTGTCCGAGTTGCCCCACGTGACTGGCTAGCTTTGCGTGTGCAAACTAGACTCTCTACGTTATGCGATCAATGTCGATGGAGGCGGCCCTAGGTGCTGCTCGATAACATGTGTTGCGGGGCATGGATACATTTGTGTGCTAGGTCCACGTCAATGAAGGGGTTTCGCGTCAGAAAACAAAAAAAATCCTAAAAACGTGAACCATAAACTATCCAAGATCTATTACTATGCATATATAAAGAAACGGAGGGAATCGGAATTCATACCCTTGAAGACCGAAAGCGTTACGTTCCGATGAACGTTGGCGATGGAGTCGTACGACGCCGACCTCAAGGTCGTGTAGTCGTACCGGCGATGAGTGCCGCAGTGGGCAGCACCTCCATAGTTCTACACGCGTACGGTGTAGACGACGATCCCCCGGCTCCGGTCCAGCGGCAGCAGCGGAAGATGAACAACTCGAACCGAAGCACCAATATCACGGTGGTGGTGTATGATGGAGAAACCTCCCTACCACACGCAGCTCCGAAATGCGGAACCACGCTCGAGGTGGGAGAGTGAATGGAGAGAATGGGATGCCAAAAGGAGATGGGGGGGCACCTCCTTATAAAGGGAGAGGGGGGAGGCCAACCCCCTTGGCTTAGCCATATGGGACTAAACCCACATGGTTCGGCCGGCCAAGGGGGGTAGACAGCCACCCCATGGGCCCCATTCGGCCAAGCCCATTGGGAGGTGCAGCCGCCCCCCTCCTCTTTGGGGCGGCTCCCCACTTGGGCCTCCCCTTTCGGGTGAGGCCCTTTTAACTGGGCTGCCCTTTTAAATTAAATTAAATATTTATTTATTATTAATTACATTAATTAATATTAAATACATATCATTTAATTTATCTTGCATCAAAACACCTTTCGTTGCCCTCTGATCTCCATCGGATACTTCTCCCTTATTCCGATACATCTTCGGAACCCCTCCGATCACCATCGGAAATTCCCGGAATGATTCCGGAGTTGGTTTCTCTTTTCTCTTTGGTGTCAAACTATTCCTAAGCATCGTATACCCTTAAGCGTGCCACCCTACGGTTCGGGATCACTCCAGATAGGATCGAGACACCACTCCAATCAATGACCAACAGAGGTCCCATGATGGCCCCTGTGCGTTCCACGAAGTTCTTTGTCGCTTGAACCTTAACGTCGTTCACCATTCCTTTTGTCACACGATACCAAGTTTGTCCGAGATCCCATCTCATTACCTGACAAACTTATTTACTCGTCTCCATGATATTACATCTCCGTGACCTAGTCACATGCTTGCAAGACTTGACGTAATCTCACGGAGTGGGCTCAGTGATATATGTCCGTCACGCGGATGGACAAATCCCGATCTTGATGCATACGCCTCAACGTATTCCTTTACGAAACTTGATAGACACATTTATGATCACCCTATTACAGTGTGACGGTTGATGCAGTAAAAGTTCCCGCCGAACTAGTGGTTAAATATGATCTCACGGTCTAAGGATTGGTTACTACGTTTCTTTTCGTTATCGCAATGACGATGTTCATGACTGATCTTATTGCGTTAACTTACATTGGGTGGATGTCCATCATATCATTCTCCAATGATAAGACTCCATTGTAAATTGACATAAATGTCCATGATCAGGAAACCTTGATCATCTGTTGACCAATAGACTAGTCAAATAGAGGCTACTAAGGACCTGGTTGTTTATATACCACACGTGTATTAATGTTTCCGCTTAATACAGTTATAGCATGATATATGTTGCGCTAAAAATGCGTCACACGAACACGTCCTCGTGTACCCGCGGTGCCGGGGGAGATACTCCGCAACTCGCCCCACGGGAGGTCAACTTGTAGCGCGATACACAAGACAACAAGCCGGCGCTTTTTGAACCAGACGCCCCAGCCCTTCGGGAGGGACCCCGTCAGAGGAAGCCAGCGACGATTGGTTGAGCTAAGTCGGATTTGGCCGCTCTTAGCTCGATTATCGATACTTGATGAACTTACGCGAAGTCGCCGAATAACGGAAGCAGGAACAAGGGTTTGAGAGTAAAAAGTAGGGTTTGTATTGATTGTCGATTGTTTGCTTAATTTCAATCGGCCGTCACCTCTTACATATATAATGAGGCGGCTGGACTTCCCGTACAAGCATCGTACTTCTACAAGGATTAAAATTCGTGATGTAAGTCGGTTTCTATCTCTAAACTAGGTAAAAGCCTTGGCCGACTTCGTACTGGACCCGGACTCTATCCTTTTCCGGCTTCTTTTGGAAAGTCGCCTTTTGCCCTTCCGCGTCGACCTTGAACTTGTTCTATCGTACTGCATCCGACTCCTGTTTCTGGGCCTCGCAAGCGTCAAACAACCTCCAGTCCGGCTTCCCTGAAACGGCTTCTGGAATCTTCAGGAAACTCGAATCTGGCCTGCGCCGGGTTGGATCCTGGCGGGTCATCACTCCAGGTTCTCTCCAAATCGCCATCTTCTCCTGAGTGAGCTTGAACCTGTGACCTGCCAAAAACGGGTGCTAACACATGCCCCCCTGTTTTCTAGTAGAGCTTGCGTACTAGAAAATATTCAATGTAGAAGTTTTGTCTAAGGGCGATGCTTAAGCTCATCGGCCATATACTAAGGGCGATATATTTATATCGGCCATATGTGCAGCTCATGCTGTTTGCCGCACGCTGGGGTGGAATTTCTTCAAATATTTCCCATTGATAGCTCGAGACAATATGCCGAACAATGTTTCCACCAGATATGAGTTGCCGGGCACAATCCTTACGACTCGTAATGGCCCTTCCCAACTTGGCGACCATTTTCCGAATTTCTGGCTCCTAGAGCCAACTGGCAATATAACTTTCCAGACCAAGTCGCCAATTTGAAAATCCTTAAGTCGGACTCTCTTGTTATAAGCTTTTGCCACCCGCAACTTCTCCTTCTCAATGTCCTTCAAAGCCCGTATACGTTTTTCGGCTACCTCGTCTATGTTATCCATCATCAAATTGTGATAGTCCTCAGCCGACAAGTCGTTTTGCTTAGCGAACCTCAAAGCAGCCAGATTCACTTCTACTGGTAAAACGGCTTCTTGTCCATATACCAACTCGAAAGGAGTCGCCTTAGTTGCACCATGCCTTGAGATTTTGTGAGCCCACAATGCCTCGGACAGTACCTCATGCCACCTCCTTGGGTAGTCTTGTATTCTTCTTAATCAACTTCATCAGAATTTTGTTGCTTGACTCGGCTTGTCCATTGGCTTGAGCGTAATACGGAGATGAGCTGAGCATCTTGATCCCGAGTGATTCGGCAAACTGTTTCACCTTCTTAGCCATGAAGGAAGTACCTTGATCTGTGGTTAGAGTCTGCGGGATACCGAATCGGTGAACAATATGCTCTGTAATGAATTGAATTACCTCCTTGTGGGTCATATTCCTGAGGGGTACTGCTTCAGACCACTTTGTGAAATAATTAGTAGTAACCAATACAAACCGATGCCCTTTGGATGAAGTCGGGTTGATCATACCGACAAAATCTAATGCCCACCCTCGAAAAGGCCACTGCTTTATTATAGGATTAAGAATTGAAGCCGGTGCTACCTGAACATCTCCAAACCTCTAGCATGCCTCACATCCCTTATAGTACCTGAAGCAGTCATTAATCATTGTCGGCCAATAGAATCCGGCTCGTCTGAGCATCCACTTCATTTTGTGAGCCGACTGATGCGTCCCACATAGGCCGTCATGTACTTCCCCCATAGCAACCCGGGATTGGTCTTTGTTCAAGCACCTTAGAAGACCATTGGCTGTCGGCGATATAACTCGTCGTCTATCAAAGTATACTTAAAAGCAAGCCGCCGAACAGTCCTATCCGTTTTCTGACTTGGATCCCTCAAATAATTAACAATAGGCGTCCTCCAATCAGCTGGCCGGTCTCCACCAGGTTCCTTCGGGGCCGACTTAGACAAGCCGGCTTTTCCTCCGGTCTCAACATTGTCGACAATAGCTAGCACCGGCTTCTTCGCTGTGAAAAACACTCCTCTACTGACATGATAGCCCGATGCCTGCTGTGCCAACTCGTTGGCAAGCCAGTTGTCCTGCCTGGACACATGAGATATAGAAAAGTAATCCAGAGTCGATATGATGTCCAAGCATCTGTCAAGGTATATGTTGAGTGATCCACTGTTGCACTGAAAGATCTTGGCCACTTGCTGGACGATAAGTAGCGAGTCACCATATGCCTTAACATGAGTTACCCCTGCGTCCATCAAAATTTCCAACCCGAATAGAAGAGCTTCGTATTCGGCTTCATTGTTAGTGCAAAAATAATCAAGACGACAAGAGGCCTCAAAGATAGTACCGTGGGGCGAAATATACACAATGCCGACTCCTTGTCCACTACTGCAAACTGAGCCATCAAAATAAAGTTTCCACGGTACAGCCGACACGACATTCAAGTCGGCTTCTTGCTCCAGGTCAATCTGATGTTCGACGATGAAGTCGGCTACAATCTGGCCTTTCATAGATTTGAGAGGTTCATAGGCCAAATCATATTCAATCAACCCATACACCCATTTGCCGATTCGTCCACTGAGAATCGGCCTATGTATCATGTGTTTGATGACATCGGTCTGACTAAGAACTTTGCACTCGCCAGATAAAAGATAATGGAGCAATTTGGTGCAAGCAAAATAAAGAGATAGGCACAACCTTTCCACAAAGCTGTACCTGGACTCGGCATCTAGCAGTCACCGACTTAGGTATGTGATGACGTACTCCTGTCCTTCAGCTTCTTGAGTTAAGGCCGCTCCAATCACCTTTTCCTCGGCAGCAATATAAAGTCGGAACGGTGGACCACGAGTCGGCTTCCTCGGAACTGGAGGTTTAGACAAACAGACTTTTATTCTATCAAATGCCTCTTACTGTCTTGCCCCCCAAGTGAACTCGTCATCATTCTTGAGCCGAAGGATCTGTATGAATGCATCAACTTTCCCAGACAAGTTAGTAATGAACCTTCTCAAATAATTTACCTTGCCTAGGAATTTCTACATGTCCTTTTTACAAGTCGTCGCCTGCACTTTCTGGATAGCTTCAATCTTTTCCTGGTCGATTTCTATGTCGGCTTCATGTATGATAAAGCCAAGGAACTTCTCAGCCGACATGCCAAAGGCACACTTCAAAGGATTCATCTTGAGCCCGTACTTCCTCATCCTATCAAACGCAAGTCGTAAGTCGGCCAAATGATTTACTTCGCCGTCTGACTTGACAACTACGTCATCAATGTATACCTCCAGTACGACTCCAAGAAGATCATGGAATATCAAGTTCATCGCTCTCTGATATGTGGCACCAGCATTCTTCAACCCAAAGGTCATTACTGTCCACTCGAATAAACCAACGAACCCGGGGCAGCGAAACATTGTCTTAGCCGAGTCCTCTTCGGCCATGAATATTTGATTGTACCCCGCGTTTCCGTCTAGAAAGCTGATGACTTTGTGCCCTGAGGCATCATTGATAAGCATGTCGGCTATTGGCATAGGATACTCATCTTTGGGCGTAGCTCGATTTAGATCTCTGAAGTCTATGCATGCCCTGATCTTACCGGATCCTTTCTTCTCGACTGGCACAATGTTGGAGATCCAGTCGGCATATTTGCAAGGCCGGATGAAGTTAGCTTTCAGAAGCCGGCCAATTTCTTCTTTGATCCGGTCATATATTGCCGGGTTGAATTTGCGAGCCGGCTGCTTATGTGGTCTAAAGCCGGCTTTTATTGGTAACCAATGCTCGATGAGCTCTCGGCTTAACCCGAGCATCTCCTGGTACTCCCAAGCAAAGCAGTCCACGTATTCTTTTACTAGAGCGATTAACTCTGATTTATAATTGGCTTTCAAGTTCCTGCTCACAAAGGTCGGCCTGGGAATATTACCATCCCCAATGTCTACTTCTTCAAGCGGGTCGGCCGACGTAAAACCTTGCCCCAACTTTTCCATGTCGTTTGGTTCTTCAATTGCTTCACACATATCGTTCCTCTCGGCCCGATACTTATCCAGACGTTTTTGCAGCCATTCATCGTTGGGATTCATTTCACTTGAGCCGCAGCCGATTACCACCAATCGGCTTTAGAGATACTGGCACGAATCCGTCCCTGGTTGCACTCAGGAAATTGAACCCGGATAAATCACGCCCCGAAAGACATGTAGCATTTGAGTGTTGCCAATCAACAATGGACTCGGCTAAAGCAATACATGCCGAGTTGTCAGCATGAATGACCTCAATCTCATCGTCGATCCATTGTACAAGTTGCTGGTGCATGGTGGACGGCACACACTGATTTGCATGGAGCCAATCTCGTCCGAGTAGCACATTGTAATTCCCTTGCACCTCAGCAACAAAGAATGCAGTAGCCAAAGTTTTGCTTCCCACTGTGAGTTCCAAACTGATGACTCCTTTGGCCTCTACTCCTTCTCCTCCTTCGAACCCGTTCAGCACCATGTTCGTCTTCATTAGATCATCGTCCTCTAGCTGTAATTTCTTGAAGACAGAATACGGCAACAGGTTTACCACAACACCTCCATCAACCATCATCCTGGTAACCGGTTTCCCGTTGATATGTCCTCTAACATACAAGGGTTTAAGGTGCTTAACCGGTCCCTCAGGTTTCTCGAAGACGACATTCTTGGGTCCAAAGTTGAGCTGCGCTACTTCGCCTTCTTCTTCTACAGCACGGAATTCAGCAGGCAAATAATATACCATGTTAATATCCATACCTACCCGAGTCGGTGTGCTTTCATAGTCCAGCAAATCATCCTCTACCAAATTCTCCGACTCGTCTGTTATTGATTTCGGCAACTCTGTCTCACCTTCTGTCGGCTCCCTGCTGGGCGAGTTCTCAGCCGAGTCCCCATTTACCGACTCGTTTATTGCCAACTCAAATGTTTCTAACTCATCCTCTACCGGCTCCTCGCTGATGCATCTAAAATGCATACATGAACTTTGCACTATAATAGTTATATTCCATTCATATTTGCATCATATAAGGGGTATATTACTGTTATTTAATGATTTTGGTAATTTATAATGATTTCCCCTTTATATGGAATTAATCCTGCGCAGGCAGAAAGCCCCTATTTCTTTCTTTATTTGTTTCACGACCTTAACGACGTCATAATGAGCTATAAATTTAGGGGGGTCATTATTTTGGAAGGAGAAGATTTAGGAGCGAAAGAAGTCAACGAACGGAGGCCGGAGGACCAAAAGGGGGTCCCACGCGGCCTGGTACCGCGTGGGCCCATCCAATTTGGCCCTCGTGGCCCCGTTTGCATCGATCCTTCGCCCAGAAGCATCCTCGTGACCTAAAAATGCCTATATAAAAGGTCCCCCGACGTTTTCCAGAGGGAGGCGGCGGAGAAACGCAAAACCAGAAACAGAGAGGCAGAGGGCTGCCGCCGGAGAAGATCGGAGGGGGGTAACGCCACCGGAATCCACCTCCGGAGAGCTCCACCCCCCTCCGGCGTGATCATCATCAACATCTACAGCAAGATCGTCTCCACTCCGGGCTGCACCTCTTCATCAACCTCTCCATCAAGCTCCTCATATCCATGATGAAGGGGGAGTAGTCTCCCTCGGGGCTGAAGGCTCATGCCGGTAGCTATGTGGTTTATCTCTCTCTCTCATGGTGTGATCTTTATGTGATCATGAGCTTTGTAATCTAGTTGAATCCATAGATGGTACTCTTCTTTATCTTATGAATTATGCTACTCAAGTGGTTTTATTGATGTGATTGCCGGAGTCACCTTTGTCCCATGGTGTGAAGTTGACAGTGCGTGCACCGTGTGTGGCTCTTAGGCTAAAGATTACATGAACACTTATCATGAGTTATTATTTGTGTTGGGTGTCTCTATGATATTGTGGTGTTTGTTAGTACTATCTTTGGATGCGAATAGTGACCGCATGAAGTGTCCATAGATGTGGAATACGAACTTTAAGGTGTGCTTTTTGTAGCCCTACATAATGGATTGGTGTTCTTTATCCAACCAGAAATTAATTCAGAGTAGCATAATGAGGAGGAATTATCTATGTATTCAATTATATTATTATTGTTGAGAGTGTCCACTAGTGAAAGCATGATCCCTAGGCCTTATTTCCAAGGCACCATTTACACCTTTGTCTTGTCCTCTTGCATTAAAGAGGATTGGGAAACTTTCACACCCTTGTTCCCTTGTCTTGTCCTCTTGCATTAAAGAGGATTGGAACACTTTCACACTCCTGTTTTGTTACATCAAGCTTCCATCCATTAAATCAACCACCTTGTTCTATAAACTTGTTTAGTGCATAATCAACTAAAACTTATGACAGTTTAGTTGTAGGGAATAGATAACTTTTCCTTCTTGCTCCTGCGGATCGATACCTTACTTCCACATTGAATTGTGCTACAGTGATTCCTTGCTCTTGGGGATTATCAAGTACTTTTCTGGCGCCGTTGCCGAGGAGTGTAGCGCTTAAGTTTCTATTCTTGTTTGCACTAGATTTTTATTTTCACTTTTGCATATACTCTAGTTTACTTTCAGTTTTGCATTTAGTTTAGTTTTACTTTCAGTTTTGCATTATATCAAAAACCCAAAAAAAATAAAAAAATGGAAAACTATTATAAAAATGCCATGATAGCTGCTGAATTTAGAGAATCTTTCGAAGGGAAAAGATTAAAAACCATCATGAGGTATCTAAATAAAATTGCTAATGAGCTGCTTAATTTTCATAAGGAAGAAACTTGTTGCTCTGAATACTGTAAACACTTTGAATTCCAATGCCCTTCCAATAAAGTTGAACCTGTTATTGCAACTTATCATACAAGGATTTATGCTCACTTAGGGATGGTTGAAGTAGAGCAATTTGTTATTTTTATGGCAGCCTATGAATTAAACACCTTCATTGATGAACATGAAACCTGCCCTATAGCTTCTCAATCTAAAAATATGATTGCCTTTATCCTTAATATCTGCATAGATGAATTTGATGAAAATATCTATGTTATTGACACAAGGAAGAGATTTGCCCAAGGAAGATCTAATGTTTTGCAGAAAGAAGATGATGAAAACATAAGCTTGGAAGAGGAAGTATGTGAAGAAGAGGATAAAAGCCTAAGCTTGGGGATGTCCATGCAGCCCCAAGAAGAAGACAATGTAGAGCAAAAGGATGAAGAAATTGATGAACAACTAGAGAATGAAGAGAAGGAACTTGCACCTTTACCACATATGGATGAGGGTAACACTCAAGATTTAGCTAATGATAAACTTTGCTTTTATGATCCTGATGATGAGGAAGAATATGAACCTATGCCTAATGAGAACATTATTGATAATGATTTTAAAATGATGAAGAATCTGATTTAGACATGCTATATGATAATGCTTTAGATGATGATCCTATGCTTATTGATAATCCTCCATGTTTAGTTGTTACTACTTTATGTGCGGATAAAAATGATATACTTGCTGCTTGTGATGGTACTCTCACTCATGAGAGTCCAACTTTATTTCTGAACTCCCCTATTCACACCTTGGAGGAGAAATTTGCTTATGTTGAGAAATACTTATGTGGTTTGCAATTATCTTTAGTTCCAAATATTTGTTGCAACCATGATATTAAACCTTATATTGATCTTAATAATTATTTTTAAAGAGGGAAACATGTCTCTAAATATCTCAATAATACTATGTTTCCTCTCTTTATGTTGAAGGTTTTAATGTCGCACTTGCTTTACCTTCCTATGCTAATTACTATATGCTTCATTGATTTATTTTCTTACAAGATCCCAATGCATAGGAAGTGGGTGAGACTTAAATATGTTTCATATTTTTCCTTGATGCTCACCTTTGCGTTTCAATTCGTATTCCTATGTGAGCATCATTAAAACTATCATGGCTGTCCAGGAAACAGATTCCTAAGCTTCACTGCGAAAAATTTTAAAAATCACAGAAAAGGAATTTCGACCTGAAATTTTACGACAGCAATTTTCAGCTATTAATACACATTTCATTAGTTCAAAGTTTTCTGATTTAAGCAACGTAAGTGACTCTGAAAATTCACTTTTTATGGGCTGTCCAGTTTTTGACAGATTCTGTCTTTATTTTGCATTACTCTCATTACTTGTGTTTTGCGTGGTTCTATTGATCGAAGAGAAATGCACAACCATAGTAATATTAGCTAATGTTTAGAATCAACTCATGATATGTCTTTTCTGTACCTATGGAGATTTAATTTATGGAGACACTAACCCCTCTAATCAAGTTTTATGATGAGTTATGTGTGAAGAGAACTTTCAAGTGTAAGAGTTGAGGGAGATAAACAAAGATCAAGAGGGACAAACACTCAAGCTTGGGGATGTTACCCCTAGTATCACCTTACATATATCAAGTAAGTACAAGAATTTAAGCTTGGGGATGCCAAGCCACCTCACTCCAACCATTTTGATACCAAGTAAGTAAGCCTAGCTATATGGCTATAAAGAAAGCGCTTTACGGGAGGCAACCCGGTTGTTTTTATTTTTAATTTTCTTTGTGTCCTCTTGCTGTAACAAGAGACTTAGATTTTAGTTTAGTTCCTGAAATTTTTAATAAATTTCCAAGTTTACCCATTTTGGTTTGAAAAAAAAAAGTTGCTATTTTGTATTCGGAGATTTCATTCTAGCGCAAGTCTGTGCACGGTTTGATTTTTCATTCCTATTCTGTAACTCCAAATGAGCTGATATTTTTACTGTAACTGCAACTTTTCATCCTCTGTATTCCTGAATGTTTTCAGAATTTTTCGACGAGTTTAAGTAGGACATAAAAATACGTTTTGCTGCTGCTGTTTTTCTGGACAGATTCTGTCCAATATTGTTTGATGCATGTTTTGAACTTTTAACTTGAATCTTGTTGATTCAATTAAGTTTATTAATAGGCATACAACATTATACACTTTCTAGAAATTCATATGAATTTTTGTCTTAGTATTATAAGCAGCAAGTAATGCATTTGTCTATCACTACTAATGTCACCCCACAGAAAAGAAATGGGAGAAACAGTGTTTTGAAGTTTTTTCACAGGGATTAGAGGAGATGCACCAAGAGCTATCTAAGAATGGTGAAATCCATAAACTTGGGGGTGTGAAGACAACCCCACTGGACCAACACACTCTCGGTTTGCACACGTCTAACTTCTGTTTTTCTATCAATGCACTTTATCGCATAAACTTGGAGCGTCTTTTGTTTGTTAGTTTAGTTTTTATTTTGAGACCACCACTATCATTTATATATGAGAGAGATACTGGAAGTTTAGGTTGAATTAATTTTCATGCTTTTATATGATTGGGAAAAAGGGATATCTAAGTTGATTTTTAATGACACATATAGTTGCATGATTCATGAGCTTCTTTATGAGTAATAATTTGCAAATGCTTTATCATGAGCTATCTTTTATTGATGTTTTGATGTTGTATGTTATTTCACCTTGTTTTACATGAATTAGTTAAGTTCTATGGACACTCATGCATGCATCTAGATGGTCATCTTTCTCCCTTTTGCTAGCCCAAAAATTCCAACAAGTAAAAACTTGTTCCAACACCTTCAACCCAAGTTTTTCCAGTGAGTCCACCATATCTACCTATTAGCTTTATGCTATTCCAAGTATGTTTATCATGTTATTTGTGTTATCTATGCCTCTAAATGAAAATGATGATGTTATTTATTGTAATGGGAAAAGTTGGTTAAAAAGCTCTCGCGAACTTGATGCACACTTTACTTTTATTGCATTCAATAAAGATGAACCATTGTGATTAATATTATGATGATAGAGGCTTGATAAATGTTTAAGGTTGGGAGTTAGCCCATATGTGCTGTCACATGCAAAGCTTTCAACATGTTCCATTATCTATTTAGTTGATATCATGTACTTTTGTCTATGGATGCCTATCATGACGAAATAATGTGGAAATAGAGTTAAGTTTAAATGAGTTTGTATAAATGGTTAGAGAGAATCCTGGGCCGCTAATCTAAGCCATGCATCATTCATGGTGGAAATTTATTTACATGCTATTTTGAACTCTCTGTGATACACCCTACAATAAAAAGCTATATCAAGTGGTAAATAAAGAGGGTGTTGAGATTGTTCATTATGTTTGTTTGTCTTGTTGTTTTGATATGGGCTTGATCCATATCATGGGACAAGAGGTACCCTAGTTGAGACTCTTGATGATACCGTTATTACTTATAATGATAGATAACTTAAACTTGCTCAGTTTCCCAAGTTGATTAATCATGGTGTAGGTACTTGTATTCAAGGGGCATGAGACATCTAACCTTTACTTTATCAAGGCCACTACTCATATTTTCTTTCACATTCAACTTTAATCATTCAAGATGCTATGATAGGGTAATGAGAGCTTGACACCAAGTATTACCATTGCATTCAATAACTTAAGTAGAATAGTTTGGAGGATAGATGAAACTTATGCATACTTTACCTCTACTTATTTATACATCTTTTCCAAAGTGTCCACCTTTTATATTCAGATTTTCTACACTCTATGGACCACAAGTATGCAAAAGTAAGAATGTCCATAGTACTATTTTTTATGTTGCACTTTGTGAACTATCATTGATCATCTTTTCATTGAATACTTGATAAACTGTTTACATATTGCTACTTCTTTGAAATAATGAATCATTTGACTTTATGTAGCAGTAGCAATCATCTTGTATATCCATGTTGTGATTACATTGCAAAGTTCATGTTAGTTTTATCACTTTCATACTCGAGGACGAGCATGAGTTAAGCTTGGGGATGTTGATGCATCTAAAATGCATACATGAACTTTGCACTATAATAGTTATATTCCATTCATATTTGCATCATATAAGGGGTATATTACTGTTATTTAATGATTTTTGGTAATTTATAATGATTTCCCCTTTATATGGAATTAATCCTGCGCAGGCAGAAACTTTCACATTCAACTTTAATCATTCAAGATGCTATGATAGGGTAATGAGAGCTTGACACCAAGTATTACCATTGCATTCAATAACTTAAGTAGAATAGTTTGGAGGATAGATGAAACTTATGCATGCTTTACCTCTACTTATTTATACATCTTTTCCAAAGTGTCCACCTTTTATATTCAGATTTTCTACACTCTATGGACCACAAGTATGCAAAAGTAAGAATGTCCATAGTACTATCTTTTATGTTGCACTTTGTGAACTATCATTGATCATCTTTTCATTGAATACTTGATATCTTTTATGAGCTTTGTAATCTAGTTGAATCCATAGATGGTACTCTTCTTTATCTTATGAATTATGCTACTCAAGTGGTTTTATTGATGTGATTGCCGGAGTCACCTTTGTCCCATGGTGTGAAGTTGACAGTGCGTGCACCGTGTGTGGCTCTTAGGCTAAAGATTACATGAACACTTATCATGAGTTATTATTTGTGTTGGGTGTCTCTATGATATTGTGGTGTTTGTTAGTACTATCTTTGGATGCGAATAGTGACCGCATGAAGTGTCCATAGATGTGGAATACGAACTTTAAGGTGTGCTTTTTGTAGCCCTACATAATGGATTGGTGTTCTTTATCCAACCAGAAATTAATTCAGAGTAGCATAATGAGGAGGAATTATCTATGTATTCAATTATATTATTATTGTTGAGAGTGTCCACTAGTGAAAGCATGATCCCTAGGCCTTATTTCCAAAGCACCGTTTACACCTTTGTCTTGTCCTCTTGCATTAAAGAGGATTGGGACACTTTCACACCCTTGTTCCCTTGTATTGTCCTCTTGCATTAAAGAGGATTGGGACACTTTCACACTCCTGTTTTGTTACATCAAACTTCCATCCATTAAATCAACCACCTTGTTCTATAAACTTGTTTAGTGCATAATCAACTAAAACTTGTGACACTTTAGTTGTAGGGAATAGATAACATTTCCTTCTTGCTCCTGCGGATCGATACCTTACTTCAACATTGAATTGTGCTACAGTGATTCCTTGCTCTTGGGGATTATCACTCGCTCGTCAAATTCTCTGCCGAGTCCCCATTCGCCAAATCGTTATCTGACTCGCCCCTTGCCGGCTTGTCCCCTGCTTCCAAGTCCGCTGCTTCCACCTCATCTGCCCATGATGAATAAGTAATGGTCGGTACGGAAACCGGGTCCGTCTCATTGCTTATAGCAGGACTCGGTGCAATCATCGAAGGAGTCGTCACAGGAGTCGGCTTTGGTACCCATACTTGAGCCGACACCATTGGTCTTTCAGCGTTGAAGTTGGCATCTCTAGCTTGCTCAGCTTCTTTCTCTGCTTTCTCCCGGTTCCTTGCCCTCTGTAGCTTCCGCCTTTGCGTCTTCGTTATACCTTGTGGGCACCACTTTGGCTGGGTATATTTTGGGTCCTGGGGTTTAGCTGCTACGGCTTGGCTGGATCCGGCTTGATGGTCACTGGATGTCACCTTGGGCACGATAGCAAGTATCGGCTTATCGTTCGCCAACTCGATGTCCGGGTCCTTCAGTTTCAACACATGCATTCCAATGACCATTGAGCTATTCGGGGTCAACCCACCTTCTAGGCCAGCTGCTTTAGCTCCTTGCGCCTTAACTCGCCAATATGAGGAACCACCAGGATACACAAGTCGGCTCTGCACCGTTTGCCGGGTTGCTTGACGCTTGGACTCCCCGACCGACTCCTGATACTGGCAACTTCCCTCAATAGATGGTGACCTAGGCCGCTTCCCATGTTGCTGGTTCACCTTAGACCCGGCCTGGCGTACATACTTGTTCAGCAGCATGTCGAAAGTCGGCTTGATCTTCTTTGGCTTGTACTCGACCTGATTTGTTTTCCACTTGCCGACTTCCGGGTTCCTGGGTTTCATGAACCTGGGTGATGATTCTTTTACTTGTGGTTGTTGCCCCCCGAGCGCTTGAAAGTGCATGGTTGCCCCATGCATGGTTTTGGTAATTAATTATAATCTCTATGGACTCATGTTTGTATTGAGCTACTTGTAGGTGTGTCCATTTGCTTTGCTTGATCTCCATTTGTTGGAGTCAAGGCTAAGGGAAAAAAGAGTATTTGTTGATCAAGGCTAAGTGCGTGTTGATCAACACTCAAGTCCAAGTGAAGTTATGCCGACGAGTGCTCTCCCATATTGGTGTATGGGGGAGCTATTAGCGAGTCTTCACCAAGCGGAGCGCAATCAAGAAAGGTGGTCCAACTTGAGAAGACAAAGATCATCATCATCTAGCTCAAGTGGATTATGCGCAAGGCAAAGGTATGATCTTGATAGGTTTTCTATTTTACCGGTCTCATGATGTTAGTTGAGAGACCGGGTTATAGGATAGATAACCGTACTATCAAGAGGGGCTCTCAAGTGAGTAACTTGATCGCATCTTTGTGGAGAGCTCAAATCTTTGCATACTTGGCATATCATCTTTCTTGGTTGTTATTTGGTTTTTATCCATGTGAGAATTTAGAGCTTGTGTTCATCTCCATACCAAGCTCTAGTTCATCAAAAACGGATTTCATGAATATCTTGTTGCATTTTTTATGTTGGAGGTTTTACCGGTTTGTCTTTTCTAAGAGAGGTCAAACTCTCTTCTTGTGGTTTCCTCCTCAAATGATGGACTATGATGTGTATATGCATGATATTGTAGGGCTTGTTATTACCTTTGAAACAAGTCTAAGATCATAGAAAACGGAGTCCGGATGAAAAACTTGTTGGGTTCTTGATATTGGAGGATTTACCGGTTGTTCTTTAATAGAATGGCTTTACCTTTCCCCATTTGGTTTTATCCTCCCTTTTGGACTTTGATGTTTCTTTGTATATTCTTGTAGAGCTTGTTGTTATGATTCCAACGAGTCCAAGATCATCGAAAACGGAGTCCGGATGCGAAAGATATGTCCGTTTTCGTTTTGCACTTTCTGCAGTTTTCACAGGGCCGGAAGTTCCGGTCCTTAGGCCGGAAATTCCGGACCCCGGATATATCCGGCAAAATTTCTGGCCCAAAGTTCCGGACCATGTCCAGAGAGCTTCCCAGGGCGTCCGGGTCGCTCCAGGGGGTCCGGAAATTCCGGGGTAAGTGCCGGAATTTCCGGCCCGCGTAGGAAAAACTGCCCCCAACGGTTGGAAAAGTTGGAGACCTATTTAAGGGGTCATCTTCCCCAATGGTTTCCAAGTTTTGGATCTTCTCTTACTCCTCCATTGTTGACCTCCAAAGCTTTGATTCCTCTCAATCCCTCCAATGATTCTTGCCCAAATTTAGGGAAAAGAGAGAGGAGATCTAGATCTATAACCCCACCAATCACTTTCTCCTCTTTGTGAGGGGAACCCTTTGGATCTAGATCTTAGGATTCATTTGTTGAGTTCTTCCTTGTTCTTCCTCTCTTATTCCCCATAAGCATTTCTTGTTTGTTGGAATTTGAGAGTGAAGGATTTGAGCACTTGTGCTCTTGCCATTGCATTAATTGCATCGGTTTGCTCTCTCCACGAAGATTCGTGGAAGTGAAGGTTGGGAACTTGTTACTCTTAGGTCATTGGACCCTATACGGTGTTGTGGTGATTCTTGAGAGCCTCCAATTCGGTTGTGGATGCGTGCCCCAAGCTTAGTGGTGTAAAGGCTCCGGATTCCGCCTAGAAGGACTCAGATAGTGGAAGGTTGTAACGCCCCGACCCCGGAATTATACAGGGAGGCTATGTAGTCAACACAACCATCAATGTATAAAACAAAGATCGAGACTTGTGGAACAGAACTGGCACAAAGCATGACTCTACGACACAAAACATTTATATAGCAACTCATATAACGAGGAGAATACAAATATTACAAGGCAAAAGGATCACGGATCCTACAATTCAACAAGCGGAAGCGAAGTAGCGTTGTCTAATACAACAAGAAGCAAATTATGGCCTAAGAGGCCTACAGATAAACATCACCCAAGCCAGCTTGTTCCACGGTCCCAAGCTGCCACCTGGGAACCCCAGACTAGTAGTCGACGTCAACGAAGAACCCACCTAGTTGCTCGGTGTCGTCCTCCTCTGAAATACAAATACATAGAGGCAGCAAAGAGAGACTGAGTACGATGTACTCGCAAGTTTAGTAGGGCGATATAGGCCCAATGACTGACGGAGGCTCTAAAGCTTTATATGTAGTTCTTTGCATAAAGCTAATTTTCATAAACCGAACATTAAAAGACACATGGCATTCGTCTACTCAGAATATTTTTTATAACGGGGTAAGAGAGTAAACATTTGTCATCTTCGGTTCTCGACGAACCTACTGCTAACCATCACCACTCATCTCACACAAAGGCACTCCCTCGACTCACCCTCGAGGAAATGAACCTTTATCACAAGTTTATTATGCAACCTCTAGCTGCCATAGCAATTAGGTTAACGTTATCTATGAGCTAATCCGCCTTTCCCAAGAATTTGTCCGTAACCGTGGACACGGCTTTTCGAAAGATTAACCCTGCAGGGGTGTACTAATTTACCCATCGGTACCGTCCGGCTCACCTAGTTGGCCCTCTTCCGGGGAAGGTCGGCGAGTGGGCGCGGTTAGACCTTTACATTGCATGAGACTTATCAAGAGTCATCGGTGGCCACAGGACAGGTCAGTGCCTATTCAGCACCCCGCCCCATCGCCACGCCCTAACACCACCGTGCACATCATTCTTCTTCCACCCACATACTCACACGCAAATGGAAAACCGAACTAGAGGACCCTTGGATACGCCCGCACAACTTATTCGGTCAGAGGGGGTTCCATATGCCCCCACCTCCGGAAGCACGCTCGTTTTTCTTGGTTCTAGCTAAAAGCACTCTCAACCTAGGCGGCAAGAATGAGGCAAACCACCCTCCCCGAGGGCAACTCATCCAGCCTTCTTAGCATTTTAAATAAGCATCTCCATTATCCACCATGACCGAACATGTTCCATCAATACAACAATTATGGAATTAATAACGGACATAAAGCATCTACTAAGCATGGCTAGTCATAGCTGAGCATAAGAGTACAACAATATAACTTTATCTCGGCCAACATATCAATCCTAGGGTTCATAGGTAGGGATACATGTGATTGGCTCGGGGAAGAAACATGCATCATAGGATTCTCTATATTATACCAAAAGAGACATTTGAACCGCATGCAATATTATGGTGGAAAAAATAATTTGATAAAAGCATAGGATGCTAGATGCCAAGAAGGTTAGGTTATCTCTTGCCTTGTTGCCCTGTCGTGAAGTACTGCTCGTCGGGGTAGTTAACGAGACCCTCGACTCCGGAATCTATCGATACCCAAAGAAAAGGCAAAGAACACATAAATCACACGAACTCAAGATGCAATGCTCAATCACATGATGACATGTCAAGTTGATGCAAAGATATCATTATATAAATTAAAAGCAAATTTAAATGAGGAGCCAAATAATTAGTGCAATTATTTGGAACCAACCCCATATTTATCTTAGTGGCCACATTCTTTATAAAATATGAAATTATTATAGAGGTGGCTCAAATATGCATGAACATGACAAGAATGGATAGGTTTCGTTCTTCCGATCATTTTGGTATTTTATTTGTAATTTCGGAGTACCGATGATTAAATAGTGAATTAAATAAGTATTCAAATTGAATTCATTTAATCATTTATGAATAACATCAAATAATTATTTGTGATCATGATGTAACATTAGCATGGTTTGATAGCAATTAGAGTGTTGATCACTTTGATATTTAATTCATAATTTTTGGACAATTCTTTATAAGGTATGAATATTTATTCAGCTAGAAACAAAAAGGGAAAAACCTTTCCCTGGCAGGCCGGCCTCGAGCCGGCCAGGCCGGGGTGCAGGCCGGGCAGGGACCCGAGTGGTCCGGCCCAGAGCCGGCCTAGGCTGGGCAACCGGCCGGGGCAGTGGCCGAACGAACCGGCCCACAGCCGGCCCAGGCCGGGCGAGCTGGGCGTCCAGGCCGGGACGACCGGTGCGACGGCACGGCGGGGATCGGCCGGCGACGACCGGAGGGAGCGGCGCCCCGTGTGTGTGCGAGTGTGCCAACAAGCATGCGAGAGCGGGGCGGCTACGGTGCGCGCGATCGCGAGCGGAGGGAAAGTGCCGGGCGACGTACGCGTGATCAACCGCGCTAGGCCGCGGCGAACGGCGGCGACCTCCGCACGGGAACGGGGATGTAGAGGGGAAGGATGCGGGAGAGGATGTCCAAACGGACGGCGGCTCACCACAGAATGCGTAGAGCTGCAACACGGAGGCAGGGGAGGCCTGAGGCGGCGGCAATCGCGCCGGCCGGCCGACGGACACGGAGGAGGAAGACGACGGCAAGGGCTTGATTTCGGGCTCCCGAGCCCGATTCCTTCGGCGGGGAGACGCTACTCGGCGAGGCGGAGCTGAAGGCGTGCTCGCCGTAGCTCGAGGAGGTCACAGACGGCGGCGGGCTTGACGGCGGCGTCCACGACGTTCGGGGCGTCCTCGCCGTCCTCTAGCTTCAGGGCTCCCCAGCACAGGCGCCTTGCACCGGGAGGGAGATGGAGACGAGGCGGACCCATGGGACAACTCCGGTGAGCTCAGCACGGAGTAGGACGTCGGCGATTCGGGGGGGTAGCGGCGGACAGCAACCTGCCTCTAGGGTTAGGGTTCGGCCCTTGCGCGCCCAGACCGGGGAGTGAGGGAGGGGAGAGAGTTAGGCAGGACACGAGGTGGTCCTCTTATCTCCAGGGAGCTGGTCGAGCAGGGGGACAGGGCGGCATGGGTGCACGGCCGTGGCGTGGCAGCCAGGACCATGGCCACGATGGCCACTTGAGAGAGAAAAGAGAGAGGGCTGACAGGAGGGGTCCACCCGTCAGAGATGTGGTCTTTTCCATTTTTCCCAGATTTTGCAAGAACCAGCAAACTTGAGCTATTTAAAAGAGCCATTTACACCTTTTCAGAAATTATGCAAAAATTTAAATAGGCTCCATTTAGCCCTTAGGTGCTCCACAAAATTTGGTGAGGCAAATAAAAATGTTTTGCACTATATTTGTTCTTAGAGTTTAAATAGGGCATTTTTGATAATTTCCAAAATAGATTTATTTGGGGCATTTAAACATTTCAATAAATTATGAAAATATTTATGGAGTCTCATATTATAATAATGAAACACCACATATTTTTATTTGAATATTTTGGGGAAGTTTAACTTGGTTCCAAGAATAGATATTGAGTTAAGCCATTTTGGAACCCTCATATCTATTCCTCATTTGACAAAACTTGGAAAATCGAGATTTGGGGATAAGAAGCAATTTGAGAACTTCCTAAACAATTTGGAAGTTCAAGAATAAAGTATTTGGCCATTTGGCAAATGCATTTAGTTTGCAAATTGTGGGGAAGGGTTTTGCTTCCTTTGTTTTCATTTTTAGGTGTTGCTTTATTTCCATATTAGCAATTTTAAATGGATGCCATGATGCAATGCAAAACAAAAAGTGAAAATTTGGCCCATATTTTAGGGTACCAAATTAGGGCTGTTACAATTCTACCCCCCCTTACAGGAATCTCATCCCGAGATTCTAGAGTAGAAGAAGGGATGAGGGGAACATGACAACACACGTCTTCCACGGCCTTCTCGATCTCACGATGATCTCCCTTGTTGCATAACCTCAAGACAGCAGGCATGACATGTCAAGTCGGCGGAAAGAACAGAAGGTAGCTTACGGTGACGGACAAGAGGAAACTTGCCCAAAACCATAGGCCATTGAGGGAACAAGGAACGACTTGACCAAACGAAGGTCGAGCCGAGGGTAGGACAACTTCTGGGTTCCAAGCTTTAGACATCCCCATGTTTCCATAAGATTGAGCTCAAGTTCTAACGTGACGGGTAGATTCACACATTGCCCGTACGATTGGGATAACCCTTGTTTTCACCTAGGAGGGGTAGATATAGCATCGATCCACAAATAGATAGAGAGGTAAAACCTGATATTGAGCTATTTCCATGAGATAGATGGAGTAGGAGGATTGACCGATAGATTTTTAGCACCCCGTGGTAAGATAAGGTTATAGATATCGCACTCCGGCTTCGGAAATAGCCTTCATTCAACACTCAAGCGAAAGTCGTACTCGAGATAGAGAAAAGACCATACGGGAAAACTTCTAGAACCATTTACACATGATTCCCATGGATAACTGTTGATTCTGAGAGAGTTAGGAGATTTAGTCAAAAGACCTTCCGGTGAGGTGCGTGAACCACAACACCGGACTTGTCGGGTACTAGTAGGCTTAGGTCATGCTCTTGATAAACTCCAACATCACTTTTGCTTGAGATTCGGATTTGATTAGGCGTGAGGAAAAATTTCAGACTTGACAAGTCCGAGGAAGCGTTTGCGAGAGTTAGCCACAAGGTAGGGTAACTAGATTCCCAAACCCAGGGCTATAGGGTCAAGCTCCAGAGCAAGAGCTAGATTGGGAGAACCATGGGGTCACGATTACAGAGAGGAAATTGAAGCAGCATGAACTCCAAACACGGAGCCCAACTGGTTCATGATTGGGAAGCACCGGTAAGCGGACGAGAATTGACAACTTATTCTTATTATAGGGACGACTCGGTCAGGGCTTGGTGTGCACACATGGCTTAATCAGAGAATGGGAGGTAACAACCTACCAGCTCACTAATGCAAGTATGCATGCCCAACTGGTGATTTAACCCAAAGAGACAAAACGAACTTCACTCGGATCCGTAGCGACAGAAGTCACTGGTTGCGAGGGCAACTTGCTTTTCAAGGAAAGGATGTGGTCTCGAGAGTTTCGACATGAATCTAACTCATTGACCGAGGGTGTACCTGAATGACTGGACTTGGCAACACCGACAACTCAGCTCGATGATACAATTACCAATCAGGCTAAGAGTGCCACCAAAGTCTTTGGATTCAAAACAATATAAATTGCTAAGAATATCCGATTACCACAACGATATTCATCCTCAACATTCTCGAGCCCGGGTAGCTCGGAGGTAGATGGATAAGGAAGGGTAGGAGCATCACTTCATCAAGCTGATCATGAGACTAAGCACGACGGCTCGATATAAAAGAGTGTGACACTCCAAGGGGAACGGAACAAAGGCTGGACAAGCTCTCACTCCGCGAATTACAAAACTTTGACCTGGCCGAGAAATGGACAAGGTACCGGAGTTTGTTTCTCCTGACATCCCGAAGTGGAAGGCCTTGACGAAGCACAAGAATACCATGCATCAGAACACCCCAATGCACGATACACTTGATTGTCTGCATGCAGATAGGGAACTGATAACATACTTGGACTAAGGAACGGGCTAACAACAGTTTAGGATATTGCAGAAGCCCGTGTTAGCACTCTTCCGACAACTAGTGCCGAAAGGGTTTCATGAACGGGTGTTAGCGGAGGGATCACAATTATTGATGGACAACTCGCTAAGAGCAATCCCGTCATGATTCAGATGATTCCATAACAGAGAGCCTAGATACAGCTAGTAAAGAAGAAGAGCATTTATCGAGGAAACCAATTACGGCTGCAACCTCGAGTTTGAAGACCAACTTCAATTTTTGCCAACCTGATGTAGGGTTCAACCATTAGCACCAGGGTTCAACGGAAAAGACCTTGGGTTAAAGATCAGCTTCATGCACCGGGACTCACAATAGCATAATGCTCACGAGGGTGACAACCCTCAGGAATCATTACACCAGAGCCCTAGCACAATCCGGGACCTTCGGTTCAAGATCTTGGGCCAAAGCAAGGAACTTCTTGACGAACCATCATACTTCCTTTATTCATGTTTTAGATTGGCAGAGGAGTAAGGATAACTAGTAACTAAAGGTAGGAACCCAGACCCCGAGATTCCTAAAGATTTAGCATTTGCCGATTATCAGGAGAACCGTTAAAATCAAATAGAGGTAAGATGACACCGAGATCAGAGTGAATTGGATGAGGAGTAAAAAGAATCCTAGGAGGGTTTTCACAACTCATTTTTAGGTTGAAAATAATTTTCACGAACTAGACTCGACATCGACCAAAAGAAAGGGTTTCCTACAGGCAGTCCTGCTCTGATACCAGCTTGTAGCGCCCCGACCCCGGAATTATACAGAGAGGCTATGTAGTCAACACAACCATCAATGTATAAAACAAAGATCGAGACTTGTGGAACAGAACTGGCACAAAGCATGACTCTACGACACAAAACATTTATATAGCAACTCATATAACGAGAAGAATACAAATATTACAAACAAAAGGATCACAGATCCAACAATTCAACAAGCGGAAGCGAGTAGTGTTGTCTAACAACAAGAAGCAAAATATGGCCTAAGAGGCCTACAATAAACATCATCCCAGCCAGCTTGTTCCACGGTCCCAAGCTGCCACCTGGGAACCCCAGACTAGTAGTCGACGTCAACGAAGAACCCACCTAGTTGCTCGATGTCGTCCTCCTCTGAAATACAAATACATAGAGGCAGCAAAGAGAGACTGAGTACGATGTACTCGCAAGTTTAGTAGGGCGATATAGGCCCAATGACTGACGGAGGCTCTAAAGCTGTTTATGTATTTCTTTTGCATAAAGCTAATTTTAATAAACAGAATTGTAAAAGACACTTGGCATTCGTCTACTCAGAATATTTTTATAAAGGGGTAAGAGAGTAACACTTTCATCTTCGGTTCTCGGCGAACCTACTTGCAACCATCACCACTCTTCTCACACAAAGGCACTCCCTCGACTCACCCTCGAGGAAATGAACCTTTATCTCAAGTTTATTATGCAACCTCTAGCTGCCATAGCAATTAGGTTAACGTTATCTATGAGCTAATCCGCCTTTCCCAAGAATTTGTCCGTAACCGTGGACACGGCTTTTCGAAAAGATTAACCCTGCAGGGGTGTACTAATTTACCCATCGGTACCGTCCGGCTCACCTAGTTGGCCCTCTTCCGGGGAAGGTCGGCGAGTGGGCGCGGTTAGACCTTTACATTGCATGAGACTATCCAAGAGTCATCGGTGGCCACAGGACAGGTTCAGTGCCTATTTCAGCACCCCGCCCCATCGCCACGCCCTAACACCACCGTGCACATCATTCTTCTTCCACCCACATACTCACACGCAAATGGAAAACCGAACTAGAGGACCCTTGGATACGCCCGCACAACTTATTCGGTCAGAGGGGGTTCCATATGCCCCCACCTCCGGAAGCACGCTCGTTTTTCTTGGTTCTAGCTAAAAGCACTCTCAACCTAGGCGGCAAGAATGAGGCAAACCACCCTCCCCGAGGGCAACTCATCCAAGCCTTCTTAGCATTTTAATTAATCATCTCCATTAACCACCATGACCGAAACATTCCATCAATATCAACAATTATGGAATTTAATAACGGACATAACTAGCAATTCCACTAAGCATGGCTAAGCATAGCTAAGCATATGAATACAACAATTATAATTTGTCTCCGGCCAACATATCAATCTAAGGTTCATAGGTAGGAATACATGCGATAGGCTCGGGGAAGAAACATGCATTCATAGGATTCTATGTTTACCAAAAGAGACCTTTGAACCGCATGCAATATTATGGTGGATAAAATAATTTGATCAAAACATAGGATGCTATATGCCAAGAAGGTTAGGTTATCTCTTGCCTTGTTGCCCTGTCGTGAAGTACTGCTCGTCGGGGTAGTTAACGAGACCCTCGACTCCGGAATCTATCGATACCCAAAAGAAAAGGCAAAGAACACATAAATCACACGAACTCAAGATGCAATGCTCAATCACATGATGACATGTCAAGTTGATGCAAAGATATCATTATATAAATTAAAAGCAAATTTAAATGAGGAGCCAAATAATTAGTGCAATTATTTGGAACCAACCCCATATTTATCTTAGTTGCCACATTCTTTATAAAATATGAAATTATTATAGAGGTGGCTCAAATATGCATGAACATGACAAGAATGGATAGGTTTCGTTCTTCCGATCATTTTGGTATTTTATTTGTAATTTTCGGAGTACCGATGATTAAATAGTGAATTAAATAATTATTCAAATTGAATTCATTTAATCATTTATGAATAACATCAAATAATTATTTGTGATCATGATGTAACATTAGCATGGTTTGATAGCAATTAGAGTGTTGATCACTTTGATATTTAATTCATAATTTTTGGACAATTCTTTAATAAGGTATGAATTGTTTTAATTTCAGCTAGAAACAAAAAGGGAAAAACCTTTCCCTGGCAGGCCGGCCTCGAGCCGGCCAGGCCGGGGTGCAGGCCGGGCAGGGACCCGAGTGGTCCGGCCCAGAGCCGGCCCAGGCTGGGCAACCGGCCGGGGCAGTGGCCGAACGAACCGGCCCACAGCCGGCCCAGGCCGGGCGAGCTGGGCGTCCAGGCCGGGACGACCGGTGCGACGGCACGGCGGGGATCGGCCGGCGACGACCGGAGGGAGCGGCGCCCCGTGTGTGTGCGAGTGTGCCAACAAGCATGCGAGAGCGGGGCGGCTACGGTGCGCGCGATCGCGAGCGGAGGGAAAGTGCCGGGCGACGTACGCGTGATCAACCGCGCTAGGCCGCGGCGAACGGCGGCGACCTCCGCACGGGAACGGGGATGTAGAGGGGAAGGATGCGGGAGAGGATGTCCAAACGGACGGCGGCTCACCACAGAATGCGTAGAGCTGCAACACGGAGGCAGGGGAGGCCTGAGGCGGCGGCAATCGCGCCGGCCGGCCGACGGACACGGAGGAGGAAGACGACGGCAAGGGCTTGATTTCGGGCTCCCGAGCCCGATTCCTTCGGCGGGGAGACGCTACTCGGCGAGGCGGAGCTGAAGGCGTGCTCGTCGTAGCTCGAGGAGGTCACAGACGGCGGCGGGCTTGACGGCGGCGTCCACGGCGTTCGGGGCGTCCTCGCCGTCCTCTAGCTTCAGGGCTCCCCAGGACAGGCGCCTTGCACCGGGAGGGAGATGGAGACGAGGCGGACCCATGGGACAACTCCGGTGAGCTCAGCACGGAGTAGGACGTCGGTGATTCGGGGGGGCAGCGGCGGACAGCAACCTGCCGCTAGGGTTAGGGTTCGGCCCTTGCGCGCCCAGACTGGGGAGTGAGGGAGGGGAGAGAGTTAGGCAGGACACGAGGTGGTCCTCTTATCTCCAGGGAGCTGGTCGAGCAGGGGGACAGGGCGGCATGGGTGCACGGCCGTGGCGTGGCACCAGGACCATGGCCACGATGGCCACTTGAGAGAGAAAAGAGAGAGGGCTGACAGGAGGGGTCCACACGTCAGGGATGTGGTCTTTTCCATTTTTCCCAGATTTTGCAAGAACCAGCAAACTTGAGCTATTTAAAAGAGCCATTTACACCTTTTCAGAAATTATGCAAAAATTTAAATAGGCTCCATTTAGCCCTTAGGTGCTCCACAAAATTTGGTGAGGCAAATAAAAATGTTTTGCACTATATTTGTTCTTAGAGTTTAAATAGGGCATTTTTGATAATTTCCAAAATAGATTTATTTGGGGCATTTAAACATTTCAATAAATTATGAAAATATTTATGGAGTCTCATATTATAATAATGAAACACCACATATTTTTATTTGAATATTTTGGGGAAGTTTAACTTGGTTCCAAGAATAGATATTGAGTTAAGCCATTTTGGAACCCTCATATTTATTCCTCATTTGACAAAACTTGGAAAATCGAGATTTGGGGATAAGAAGCAATTTGAGAACTTCCTAAACAATTTGGAAGTTCAAGAATAAAGTATTTGGCCATTTGGCAAATGCATTTAGTTTGCAAATTGTGGGGAAGGGTTTTGCTTCCTTTGTTTTCATTTTTAGGTGTTGCTTTATTTCCATATTAGCAATTTTAAATGGATGCCATGATGCAATGCAAAACAAAAAGTGAAAATTTGGCCCATATTTTAGGGTACCAAATTAGGGCTGTTACAATTCTACCCCCCTTACAGGAATCTCGTCCCGAGATTCTAGAGTAGAAGAAGGGATGAGGGGAACATGACAACACACGTCTTCCACGGCCTTCTCGATCTCACGATGATCTCCCTTGTTGCATAACCTCAAGACAGCAGGCATGACATGTCAAGGCGGCGGAAAGAACAGAAGGTAGCTTACGGTGACGGACAAGAGGAAACTTGCCCAAAACCATAGGCCATTGAGGGAACAAGGAACGACTTGACCAAACGAAGGTCGAGCCGAGGGTAGGACAACTTCTGGGTTCCAAGCTTTAGACATCCCCATGTTTCCATAAGATTGAGCTCAAGTTCTAACGTGACGGGTAGATTCACACATTGCCCGTACGATTGGGATAACCCTTGTTTTCACCTAGGAGGGGTAGATATAGCATCGATCCACAAATAGATAGAGAGGTAAAACCTGATATTGAGCTATTTCCATGAGATAGATGGAGTAGGAGGATTGACCGATAGATTTTTAGCACCCCGTGGTAAGATTCTCCTTAAGGTTATAGATATCGCACTCCGGCTTCGGAAATAGCCTTCATTCAACACTCAAGCGAAAGTCGTACTCGAGATAGAGAAAAGACCATACGGGAAAACTTCTAGAACCATTTACACATGATTCCCATGGATAACTGTTGATTCTGAGAGAGTTAGGAGATTTAGTCAAAAGACCTTCCGGCGAGGTGCGTGAACCACAACACCGGACTTGTCGGGTACTAGTAGGCTTAGGTCATGCTCTTGATAAACTCCAACATCACTTTTGCTTGAGATTCGGATTTGATTAGGCGTGAGGAAAAATTTCAGACTTGACAAGTCCGAGGAAGTGTTTGCGAGAGTTAGCCACAAGGTAGGGTAACTAGATTCCCAAACCCAGGGCTATAGGGTCAAGCTCCAGAGCAAGAGCTAGATTGGGAGAACCATGGGGTCACGATTACAGAGAGGAAATTGAAGCAGCATGAACTCCAAACACGGAGCCCAACTGGTTCATGATTGGGAAGCACCGGTAAGCGGACGAGAATTGACAACTTATTCTTATTATAGGGACGACTCGGTCAGGGCTTGGTGTGCACACATGGCTTAATCAGAGAATGGGAGGTAACAACCTACCAGCTCACTAATGCAAGTATGCATGCCCAACTGGTGATTTAACCCAAAGAGACAAAACGAACTTCACTCGGATCCGTAGCGACAGAAGTCACTGGTTGCGAGGGCAACTTGCTTTTCAAGGAAAGGATGTGGTCTCGAGAGTTTCGACATGAATCTAACTCATTGACCGAGGGTGTACCTGAATGACTGGACTTGGCAACACCGACAACTCAGCTCGATGATACAATTACCAATCAGGCTAAGAGTGCCACCAAAGTCTTTGGATTCAAAACAATATAAATTGCTAAGAATATCCGATTACCACAACGATATTCATCCTCAACATTCTCGAGCCCGGGTAGCTCGGAGGTAGATGGATAAGGAAGGGTAGGAGCATCACTTCATCAAGCTGATCATGAGACTAAGCACGACGGCTCGATATAAAAGAGTGTGACACTCCAAGGGGAACGGAACAAAGGCTGGACAAGCTCTCACTCCGCGAATTACAAAACTTTGACCTGGCCGAGAAATGGACAAGGTACCGGAGTTTGTTTCTCCTGACATCCCGAAGTGGAAGGCCTTGACGAAGCACAAGAATACCATGCATCAGAACACCCCAATGCACGATACACTTGATTGTCTGCATGCAGATAGGGAACTGATAACATACTTGGACTAAGGAACGGGCTAACAACAGTTTAGGATATTGCAGAAGCCCGTGTTAGCACTCTTCCGACAACTAGTGCCGAAAGGGTTTCATGAACGGGTGTTAGCGGAGGGATCACAATTATTGATGGACAACTCGCTAAGAGCAATCCCGTCATGATTCAGATGATTCCATAACAGAGAGCCTAGATACAGCTAGTAAAGAAGAAGAGCATTTATCGAGGAAACCAATTACGGCTGCAACCTCGAGTTTGAAGACCAACTTCAATTTTTGCCAACCTGATGTAGGGTTCAACCATTAGCACCAGGGTTCAACGGAAAAGACCTTGGGTTAAAGATCAGCTTCATGCACCGGGACTCACAATAGCATAATGCTCACGAGGGTGACAACCCTCAGGAATCATTACACCAGAGCCCTAGCACAATCCGGGACCTTCGGTTCAAGATCTTGGGCCAAAGCAAGGAACTTCTTGACGAACCATCATACTTCCTTTATTCATGTTTTAGATTGGCAGAGGAGTAAGGATAACTAGTAACTAAAGGTAGGAACCCAGACCCCGAGATTCCTAAAGATTTAGCATTTGCCGATTATCAGGAGAACCGTTAAAATCAAATAGAGGTAAGATGACACCGAGATCAGAGTGAATTGGATGAGGAGTAAAAAGAATCCTAGGAGGGTTTTCACAACTCATTTTTAGGTTGAAAATAATTTTCACGAACTAGACTCGACATCGACCAAAAGAAAGGGTTTCCTACAGGCAGTCCTGCTCTGATACCAGCTTGTAGCGCCCCGACCCCGGAATTATACAGAGAGGCTATGTAGTCAACACAACCATCAATGTATAAAACAAAGATCGAGACTTGTGGAACAGAACTGGCACAAAGCATGACTCTACGACACAAAACATTTATATAGCAACTCATATAACGAGAAGAATACAAATATTACAAACAAAAGGATCACAGATCCAACAATTCAACAAGCGGAAGCGGGTAGTGTTGTCTAACAACAAGAAGCAAAATATGGCCTAAGAGGCCTACAATAAACATCATCCCAGCCAGCTTGTTCCACGGTCCCAAGCTGCCACCTGGGAACCCCAGACTAGTAGTTGATGTCAACGAAGAACCCACCTAGTTGCTCGATGTCGTCCTCCTCTGAAATACAAATACATAGAGGCAGCAAAGAGAGACTGAGTACGATGTACTCGCAAGTTTAGTAGGGCGATATAGGCCCAATGACTGACGGAGGCTCTAAAGCTGTTTATGTATTTCTTTTGCATAAAGCTAATTTTAATAAACAGAATTGTAAAAGACACTTGGCATTCGTCTACTCAGAATATTTTTATAAAGGGGTAAGAGAGTAACACTTTCATCTTCGGTTCTCGGCGAACCTACTTGCAACCATCACCACTCTTCTCACACAAAGGCACTCCCTCGACTCACCCTCGAGGAAATGAACCTTTATCACAAGTTTATTATGCAACCTCTAGCTGCCATATCAATTAGGTTAACGTTATCTATGAGCTAATCCGCCTTTCCCAAGAATTTGTCCGTAACCGTGGACACGGCTTTTCGAAAAGATTAACCCTGCAGGGGTGTACTAATTTACCCATCGGTACCGTCCGGCTCACCTAGTTGGCCCTCTTCCGGGGAAGGTCGGCGAGTGGGCGCGGTTAGACCTTTACATTGCATGAGACTATCCAAGAGTCATCGGTGGCCACAGGACAGGTTCAGTGCCTATTTCAGCACCCCGCCCCATCGCCACGCCCTAACACCACCGTGCACATCATTCTTCTTCCACCCACATACTCACACGCAAATGGAAAACCGAACTAGAGGACCCTTGGATACGCCCGCACAACTTATTCGGTCAGAGGGGGTTTCATATGCCCCCACCTCCGGAAGCACGCTCGTTTTTCTTGGTTCTAGCTAAAAGCACTCTCAACCTAGGCGGCAAGAATGAGGCAAACCACCCTCCCCGAGGGCAACTCATCCAAGCCTTCTTAGCATTTTAATTAATCATCTCCATTAACCACCATGACCGAAACATTCCATCAATATCAACAATTATGGAATTTAATAACGGACATAACTAGCAATTCCACTAAGCATGGCTAAGCATAGCTAAGCATATGAATACAACAATTATAATTTGTCTCCGGCCAACATATCAATCTAAGGTTCATAGGTAGGAATACATGCGATAGGCTCGGGGAAGAAACATGCATTCATAGGATTCTATGTTTACCAAAAGAGACCTTTGAACCGCATGCAATATTATGGTGGATAAAATAATTTGATCAAAACATAGGATGCTATATGCCAAGAAGGTTAGGTTATCTCTTGCCTTGTTGCCCTGTCGTGAAGTACTGCTCGTCGGGGTAGTTAACGAGACCCTCGACTCCGGAATCTATCGATACCCAAAAGAAAAGGCAAAGAACACATAAATCACACGAACTCAAGATGCAATGCTCAATCACATGATGACATGTCAAGTTGATGCAAAGATATCATTATATAAATTAAAAGCAAATTTAAATGAGGAGCCAAATAATTAGTGCAATTATTTGGAACCAACCCCATATTTATCTTAGTGGCCACATTCTTTATAAAATATGAAATTATTATAGAGGTGGCTCAAATATGCATGAACATGACAAGAATGGATAGGTTTCGTTCTTCCGATCATTTTGGTATTTTATTTGTAATTTTCGGAGTACCGATGATTAAATAGTGAATTAAATAATTATTCAAATTGAATTCATTTAATCATTTATGAATAACATCAAATAATTATTTGTGATCATGATGTAACATTAGCATGGTTTGATAGCAATTAGAGTGTTGATCACTTTGATATTTAATTCATAATTTTTGGACAATTCTTTAATAAGGTATGAATTGTTTTAATTTCAGCTAGAAACAAAAGGGAAAAACCTTTCCCTGGCAGGCCGGCCTCGAGCCGGCCAGGCCGGGGTGCAGGCCGGGCAGGGACCCGAGTGGTCCGGCCCAGAGCCGGCCCAGGCTGGGCAACCGGCCGGGGCAGTGGCCGAACGAACCGGCCCACAGCCGGCCCAGGCCGGGCGAGCTGGGCGTCCAGGCCGGGACGACCGGTGCGACGGCACGGCGGGGATCGGCCGGCGACGACCGGAGGGAGCGGCGCCCCGTGTGTGTGCGAGTGTGCCAACAAGCATGCGAGAGCGGGGCGGCTACGGTGCGCGCGATCGCGAGCGGAGGGAAAGTGCCGGGCGACGTACGCATGATCAACCGCGCTAGGCCGCGGCGAACGGCGGCGACCTCCGCACGGGAACGGGGATGTAGAGGGGAAGGATGCGGGAGAGGATGTCCAAACGGACGGCGGCTCACCACAGAATGCGTAGAGCTGCAACACGGAGGCAGGGGAGGCCTGAGGCGGCGGCAATCGCGCCGGCCGGCCGACGGACACGGAGGAGGAAGACGACGGCAAGGGCTTGATTTCGGGCTCCCGAGCCCGATTCCTTCGGCGGGGAGACGCTACTCGGCGAGGCGGAGCTGAAGGCGTGCTCGTCGTAGCTCGAGGAGGTCACAGACGGCGGCGGGCTTGACGGCGGCGTCCACGGCGTTCGGGGCGTCCTCGCCGTCCTCTAGCTTCAGGGCTCCCCAGCACAGGCGCCTTGCACCGGGAGGGAGATGGAGACGAGGCGGACCCATGGGACAACTCCGGTGAGCTCAGCACGGAGTAGGACGTCGGCGATTCGGGGGGGCAGCGGCGGACAGCAACCTGCCGCTAGGGTTAGGGTTCGGCCCTTGCGCGCCCAGACTGGGGAGTGAGGGAGGGGAGAGAGTTAGGCAGGACACGAGGTGGTCCTCTTATCTCCAGGGAGCTGGTCGAGCAGGGGGACAGGGCGGCATGGGTGCACGGCCGTGGCGTGGCGCCAGGACCATGGCCACGATGGCCACTTGAGAGAGAAAAGAGAGAGGGCTGACAGGAGGGGTCCACACGTCAGGGATGTGGTCTTTTCCATTTTTCCCAGATTTTGCAAGAACCAGCAAACTTGAGCTATTTAAAAGAGCCATTTACACCTTTTCAGAAATTATGCAAAAATTTAAATAGGCTCCATTTAGCCCTTAGGTGCTCCACAAAATTTGGTGAGGCAAATAAAAATGTTTTGCACTATATTTGTTCTTAGAGTTTAAATAGGGCATTTTTGATAATTTCCAAAATAGATTTATTTGGGGCATTTAAACATTTCAATAAATTATGAAAATATTTATGGAGTCTCATATTATAATAATGAAACACCACATATTTTTATTTGAATATTTTGGGGAAGTTTAACTTGGTTCCAAGAATAGATATTGAGTTAAGCCATTTTGGAACCCTCATATTTATTCCTCATTTGACAAAACTTGGAAAATCGAGATTTGGGGATAAGAAGCAATTTGAGAACTTCCTAAACAATTTGGAAGTTCAAGAATAAAGTATTTGGCCATTTGGCAAATGCATTTAGTTTGCAAATTGTGGGGAAGGGTTTTGCTTCCTTTGTTTTCATTTTTAGGTGTTGCTTTATTTCCATATTAGCAATTTTAAATGGATGCCATGATGCAATGCAAAACAAAAAGTGAAAATTTGGCCCATATTTTAGGGTACCAAATTAGGGCTGTTACACTCCAACCATGAACCCATCACACGGTGCACCATTCACCAACACATACAACCGTCTGCACGTACTCCTGGACAAATCCTCTCTGCTCCACCATGGCACCGGAGACAACACTGCAGCAATGGGGACAGAGCCGGAGGAAAGAGCCATATGATGGAATCACCGCCGCCGCCTCGCCAATACCATTCATGAAACCTAAAGCCACCGATCTGAAAGATCGGAAAGCACACGATGCCATCAACTCCGAGATACCGCCATGAAGGACAATGCCGGTGTGGGAGTGGAGTTAAGGCAGATTTGTTTGCCCGAGCATTGCTCCCACCACCCCAACGACGCACCATGCCAAAACTATCCAAGCCTTAACTACCATGGAGAGAACGAGTTCCCCTCTCCCTCCTGCCGCCGACGAAGCAAGAGGAGGGAGAGGGGGCCAACTACTTCGCCGGTGGAGATGGGAGGAAGAAAGGAGTCGCCTCTGGTGGCGGCTAGGTTAGGGACAAAGCGTTGATGTTTATCGAGTTAGGTCACCTGTTGCGAAATACTTTGTATATTAGAATACACAAAGGACAAGAATGTGGATCTGTGTATAGTGAACATTGCACATTTCAAAACTCTAAAATTTGTTAGATTTTTTCATTTTTGTGCAGCCCCGAATGCAATGAAATTTGCATTGAGATTTTACAAATTTGTAATACACATCATTGACTACATCCGATTTTTTTGCAGATTTAAAACTTTAAATTTTGTATTTTGTATTTTCAAAATAAATGGCTCCTGGGAGCTCGGGTGACATTGGTTCCTGCTCCGATCATACTTTGTTACCATGAGTATGTACGTACGTCATCCAGTCGCAAGGTCATCGGCAGGTGGGCTTGGTCATTGTAGAAGATGTGGATATTATCCACTGTACCAGTGCTGCTAGTGGTGATTTACCCAATATCTCGTATCCGGTTGACCCGAAAATACGTTTCCGGTATCTCGCGATGCGGTACGAGTTTACCGCATCTGTTCTGCACACCCTACCGGTACCAATACCGGAAATCTTTTTTTTGCATGTTTTATCAAATTCTTGATTCTGAACAACATAATCTTCATATAACATCAATACAAATTCAATATAATAAATGTTTTAACACCATACAGTACAAATTCATCAATCCATTATAACAAATGTTTTAAATCCGAATAATTAAACAATAACGAATGGTCCGAATGGAAACAATGGTTCAAATTACAACAATATCAAATGAATAAAACGGGAAGCTACTTCTTCTTCCCATACAACTGCCATTGGTGCTCAATAAGATCATTATGGAGTTGAGTGTGTGTGGCCTTGTCCTCAATCTGCCTGTAGGTCTCAAGAAAGGCTTGGATCATGTTCGGGTTCCTTTGGGCTTCACTCAGCTACCAATGTTGTCACAGAAAAATTCCAAGTTTAAACCCCTCTCATCTTCAATGATCATATTGTCTAAAATCACACAAGTCGTCATGATATCTGAGAGGGATTTCTTATCCCAAAAACGAGCAGCACCTCAAACAATTGCAAACCGAGCTTGCAACACACCAAATGCTCTCTCAATATTCTTTCGGCATGCTTATTGAGCTTTAGGAAAAACGATTTCTCGTTTATGTTTTGGTTTGGGGATGGTTTTTACAAAGGTTGACCAAGACGGATAGATACCATCGGCAAGATAATACCCCATGGTATAGTCATGCCCATTCACGGTGTATTTGCAAGCCGGGGCATCTCCACTAGCAAGCCGAGCAAATAAATGTGATCTCTGCAACACATTGATATCGTTGAGAGAACACGACAAACCAAAAAAAACAATGCCAAATCCATAAATCTCTGAAGCAACGGCTTTGAGTATGATAGTAGGATCACGATGATGACTGGTGAATTGTCCATGCCAAGCCGCCGGGCGATTTTTCCACCTCCAATGCATGCAATCCACACTACCAAGCATGCCCGGCCATCCTCTTGCTTCATTTTTTGCCCTCAACTTCTTCGTGTCCTCTTCATTAGGACTTCGGAGATACTTAGGCCCAAAAACCCGGATCTATGTTTTGACAAACACTCGCACATATTTAATCGAGGTATCTTTGCCAATGCGAAAGTACTCATCGATGTAATATGCCGAAACACCATATGCTATCACTCTCATAGCCGCCGATATCTTTTGGTATGAACTAAACCCAAGCAAACCGGCGGCATTTCTCCGTTGAACGAAGTAACGGCAATTTTGCTCGCAAGCTCAACAATGCAAAAAAATAGGGATCTACACGTGCGATAGCGCCTACACAAGAGGTGAGCCGGATAGATCGGTACCTCGACGAAGTAGTCCTTCATTAGGAAGGCACTCCCAAGCGCTCGGTTCCCGGGAATGCAAAGACGCCCGACCTTCGAGCCTTGCCTCTTCCTATTGCCTCTGGTCTCATATTGCTCGACGAGATGATCCATTATCATGTGCTCGATATCATCATCGAAGAGCATCTCCTCAATGTCGGAATCATCCGAGTCGGAGGAGGAGGAGGAGGAACTCCAATCCATCTACCACCAGAAATATTCTGTTGATTAGATCGAGTAATTTCTAAACCTAGACAACATGAATCAACAACAGATCGGCCGAAATCATACCTTATCTCGCCGGAGCTCCCAAGCCGCACCCGGCTCCAAATCGGCGGCCTCAGACCCGCTCCCGAGCTCGGAGCAGCCACTCCCTGTCCGAGTTGGACCTCCGCTCGATCGACCTCGGTGCCAGATCCATGGCGGCGGGCGCGGCCGCGCGGACGGGATACGCCACCTCCGGGGCCGAAACTTGGTGGAAATGACCAAGCAGGAAGCGGCGAATCGTTTCCGTGGTGCCGGGAAGCAGGCGCCAGCAGGCGACGGGACGCGGCGGCGGGGGAGGCAGATGAGAGGCATGTGGTGAAACTTCAGCGTGGGACGGTTCGTGTTAGGGGTGCGGGATGCGGGAAAAGAGCCGCGGAAATGCAACAAGAAGAGCACGGGGGCGAAATTTTCAGCTCCCCGGATTTTTTTTCCGGTAGAAGGTTTATCCGGTGTCTGTTCTGACGGATTTTTCATCCCGAATCCGGAAAAACGCAGTTATTTTCCGGGCAGGGTATCTCGTATCTGCTAAAGATGCTATCAAGTAGACTTACACACAGGAGCTATCCTATACCGAGATAGGAAGCACGACACTGCTGGTGCCTATGGGCGTGTTTGGTTGCTCGGACGTTTTTCGGCCTCCTTGCATCCGTGGCCCTGGCCAGCCAGGCCCTGAAAAAACGAGGCCTGAGCCATGTTGTGCAGCCCCGTTTGGCTGCCAACAATGTTCTGGCCGGGCCCGTTTCACAACATGCAATTTTCAAGCCCACATAGTTTGGTCGCGTTAAAGTGTTCATAGTGCTAATTTCATGGTGTTTGGTTACATGCAAGTGACTTGATGTGCTTACCTTGTTGCCCGAGTGGTAAACATACCACAGTTACCAACAATGTTCTACATACCATGTCTAAACATGCCGAACCATAGGCTTGAATGAACATGCCCTAAATAGTTAGCAAAATAGGTGGTGCATCACAAATTCAGCACAAGATCTGCTGGTGATGCACCACAAGTTTGTCATCTGAGGGGTTTAGTATACCGCCTCGCAAAATATACAAGTCTGCCATCAGTATTACGAAGTTCTACATAATAGGGGACATATTAGAGGGCATGACAGCAAGCACGTAAGCAGCAACAACATCAAAGCCCCGCCGCCAGCTCGTAGAAGGCGCGATAGTAGGTGAAGTGCCACTTCTTCCTAGTTTCCTCATCCCCGGCAAGATAGGCGACACACGCCTCTTCATGATCCATGAGGTAGCTAAGAGCAAGGTGGAGCGTGTTGACCGACAGAGGATTCGGCACACGCGGTTTGCCGAATATGATCTTTATCTGGTCATAGTTCTCAATTGGCGTGTTGATGAAGCATTCGTCCTTGGGGTTAACCTGAATTGGGGACACATGATGGCAGTTGCACATGATGATATTTGAAGTAGACAATTGGAGACACAGAAGAACAAATTATGAAGAACTGAACTGAGGAAGCTTACGGTCACATGTTTGAGGAATGCCGTATCGTCCATGTAGAAAGTGCTTGACTCCTCACGCCATTGCACTCCTTCGACTTGTGCCAATGACCGGAGATGGTTCCACCTGGTCTTCCACTTCCTGAGATGATTGTACAACTGCATGTTGCTGACCTTGGCTTTGCAGAATAGGAGAACATCTTTGCAAATATTCTTCAAACTGGCGTCCTTGATTTCCCTGTCAATATCGAGCCCATCCTTCACGAGCTCAGACATCCTATTAAGGACGAAGGTGGACAAAGCTGCTGGCCAGTGCATTGGACTGTTCTAAGACCTTCTCCTTCGCACCGAGACGAACACTTGACGCACCGACACGACCCGACTGCTGGCCTTTGCCCCTACCTCTGCGACGAATGCATCTGTGGCCGGTATGTACCGCAGCGGCTTCGCGGACAAAGGCAGCACAGACGTAGAGGAAAGATCAGGGTCCTACACAGATGAACTACCGCATCAGTACCTAAGCATGACAAACTAATGGTCGATCTAGAAGATATGCCGCATCAAGAGCTAGGCATGGTCTGCTAGATAAAAGATCTACCACATGAGGAGCTAGTGGTCGATCTACAAGATGTACCGCATCAAGAGCTAGGCATGGGCTGCTAGATAAAAGATCTACCGCATGAACACCTAAATATGTACTAAGATTAACCACATAGTACTAGATCTAGGTGTACAAACGGAGGACTTACAGTCAAGCTGCGTATAGCCGGGGAAGGAACAGAGTCGGAGGAGGAGGCGTACGACATCTCGGACATCTCGGCGACGACCAGCTCCGACCGCCGGAGGAGTATCCGCCGCTTATCCTGCTCCTCTGTGTTAGATCTGAAAAGAGAAGAGCTCGGAGGAGGGGTGCGAAATGGTGGCGGGAGTTCCGGCGGCAAGGCGGAGGGGTTGAAATAGGGGAGCGAAATCGATGGACGGTGACCGAAATTTGTCCCGCCGTTTTTTCGGCTGCGCGCGCGAGCTCGCGCCATCTCCGAGGGGCGGACGAGCTCGGCTCCGCGTTCCCCACCCCTGCACCGAAACAGAGCAAAAGAGGGTGGCTCAGTGGAAACGGCCGATTCGGCCGTTCCTATCAGGCCTGGCCCGACGCTGTTTTAAGGTTCGTGCCATGCAGGAACGCATGCTGGGTCAGGCCACCAAACCAATCGTTTTTGCATCCGCAAGGCCTAGTTAAGGAGTGCGTGGGCTACCAAACACGCCCTATAGCGCTGCATCTGGTCAGTGGCTCCGCCGTCCCGCAGCAACGAGGCAACAGATAATCAGCTCGTGCTAGGCAGAAACTGACAGACAGTTGCACCACGCACGTCCTCGATCGCTCAGAACTTCATCTTTGTTGGTCCTAGCTTGTTACGTGGAGTAGTACCGATGACGGACAGTTCAGAATACCACCGATTTTTTTCTTCTCTTTATTTGCGAAGTTGGATGGTGCCGCCGGATTGTTCTAGATGCATGTAACCATGATGTCGTGTCCGGCTTGGAGACGGAGTCAGAGCAATTGCAAACGTGCAATTAAAGGCGAAAGAAATGGAATGAGCTAGTAGGTTGCTGGCACGCGTACTGTTGCACTAATAAGTTGGCTCAGCTGGGAAATATGGACCAGCTGCTAGCTGCAAAGACCCTTTTCCTTGTTTGAATGCCCTGCCGCTGCCCACCAGTATCTAACATGAATGATCACAGGATTTGTATATATGTATTGCATTGACCTTAACATTCTTTCCCCATTCCCCAAGACGATATGCATATGCATTGACCTGGCTGATTAATTCCTCCGCTGAATTCACGCCGGCCGACATGATCGCAACAACACAAGTCAAAACCCTTCATTCATTTCACGCGTTAGAATGCAGCGGTACCTCCGCCCGGCCGGACCGACCTCAGATATACTACCTCCGTTTCAAGTTATAAGATGTTTTAGTTTTTTCATGATTTAAATATATAGACACATTTTAGCGTGTAGCTTCACACTTTTTAGTTCATATGTAGCCCACATTAAAATATTTTTATATTATGAAATCGTATATTGATCTGAGCATCAGAGGTCAAAGCATGGAGGGCGGGGAGCGGCAGGGCGACAAGATCACGAGGACCGGCTGGAATACGCGTACGTGCGTCCGTCTGAGGGTAAGTGATGAGATCTCTAGTCCATCAGACCGGTCGATGTGGGGCTTAGCTAGCTTGGACATTTGAGTGTTGATTTGCTTCCCGGTTTAATTGCCCCTAAAATACCAGTACTCGATTGTTGTGTGTATGTTAAAGAAAAAGATTGCTGTGTGAAGTGATTGATGATGAAGGACGAGGCAGCTAGCTAATGCTTAAAAGAAGACGGAGATGCAGCCTGTGCTGGATAATCCTCTAGGTCGTGGCTTGGTGTCCCACTTCCATTAACTCGATCGACCTTCTTTCTACCCGTCATCGAAAGCAACCGTCAGACCTTTCCCAGCAGGCCAGCGCCCCCTTTCCGGTCTCCATCTCTCAATTCCACGTTGACATCCTCCACCAAATTATCAATTCCAGCAGATACAATGAATCATTAGTTAATTTTTGAGTATCCTGTTGCCTTTTATACTACGTGGAGTACTGCTCACACGACGTCCCGATACTTTGCACAGTACTACCTGTTGGGTGTCAATATCATCCTGCTTGACACCAATTTGCGCATCATTGGGATTGCTACTCTTTGCTGAGCAACATGAAAGACGCTTCAGGGGAACTTATTTTCCCTCTTGTTGATCTGATCCGCTTTATGTGTGCATTGTTTTACTTCTTGCAGTGCCTAGACTCAACTACCCTCTGGCTTAGCTTTAGGATTTTTTTCATATTGATGTTTCCTAACGCAAATGAGATGAAGTGGATGAATTTTAGAAACAGTGCTATTCTGAACGTGATGAAGGATGATGTGCCTTTGGATGATCTGAAAAACATTTGTCATTATTTTCTGCAAGAAAAACAATGGCCATGGCGGATTAGAGAAATCGTCCCCCAATCTTTTTCGGTCGGATTCCACCTTGAAAAAAAGTTGAAGACCTGGTTGAATTTCCTACATGTGACCTTCCAGTATATGGTGTAACTATGATAGGAACGATCGATGCTTTTGGTAAATTGATTGAAGCATGGATCGAAGTTGAGGGAATTCCTCCCAAATAGTGTACCTGGAAGGACTGGGATTAAAAAAGAAGGCCACGGTGAAGTGGCATCATGTTTTGGCATCGTTCTAGGTTGGACTGGGATTTTCAAAAGCTTCTATGAAAGAGTATGGATTAAATCTGCATGGAGGGACCAGCCAAGAATCCTTTCAAAATTTTGTTGAAAATCAAGAGGAAACTATTTCTGCTATCATTCACTATTGAAGGGGTCCGGTGATGATGGCTTATCATGAGGACGGTAATGGGGACGGTAATGCCGTAATGGGGATGGAGTTGACAATGTTGATGATATGGAAGATGATGTGCTTTTCTTAAATAAAGAGAGGACCCTATTGATAACTGGATAAAGCTAATAGAACCCCTAATCGGACACAGCATTTCGGGTCATGGGTGTAGATGCACCCATTGTGTAAAAGATTTTTAATTTTTCTTTCAAAATGTCGAAAATTTCCCAAACTAAATTCGGATATACTTTAGGATATTTTGTGCTAGATCAAAAAGTTTGGCGGTGAAAATACATTTTTTGTGACCTGTGCAAAAAAGACAAAAAAATATCACGTACAAAGTCATTTTAGAGTGCCCGGATTTGTGTTTTTTGCACAGGTCACAAAAAATGTGTTTTCTTCACGAAACTTTTTGTACTAACATAAAATGTCTTGAAATATATCCACAAGTTTTATTTTGAATTTTTGACTTTTTGAAAATTATTTTTTAAGCAGTGGGTGCATCTGCACCCATGACCCGATATGGATTTCCGCTAATCTCACTACTTCAAAGAGCACCATAGGAGCTAAAAGTTGTACTACAAACCAAGTATCTGCTCTTGAGTTTCACCCAACAAGGCCATATGAAGTTTATGCAAGCCTTTTGTTGTCCCAGATGAAATAATCCCCACTATTCCAACTCCTGCAACTCAAGATAAGAAAGTAATGTATGATGATTGTCTGGATTTGTATAAAATGATACTAATTGGAGTATATGCTTATTTGGAGCTTGTTCTCACTTATGTCGATGATTGTCTAGGCTTGTCCCAAGTGGTACCAACTGATTGGGTTTCTTGTGTTTTGAGCCTCATGTTACTTTTGCTAATGATGATATTAAGATTGCTATGTATGTTCTTGATCCAATTCATGGGAATGTCCCATGTTCTGTGTCTGGTATGAATACCTGATACGTCCAAAACGTATCCATAATTTCTGATTGTTTTATTTTATTTTAATATTATTATTATATGTTTATATCATGATTTTATATTATTTTGTAATATTTTTTAAAACTAACCTATTAAACCAGTGCCAAGTGCCAAGTGCCAGTTCTTATTTTCTATTGTTTTTGAGTTTCAGAAAATCTATTAAAAAAGTCGGCGGAAAAATTCCGAAAAATTACACGATGAATAACTTTCGGAGACTAACCCAGGAAGCCAAAGGGAGCCACCATGCGACCACACGGGCCTGGGGCGCAGCCCTAGGCCGCGTGCCCCCCCCCCCCCCCCCCCCCCCCCCTAGCAACCGCCTCTGGAATTTCATCTCCTTATCTTTTTGGGTTTGCCACTAATTAGTACTAGGAAAGTACTGCAAGTCCGACTATGAACGAACGTGCCCGTGGCCTTCTTTTTTAATGTCAGACCCCGAGTTTAGAATTAGACATAAGTGTTATATGCTCTTGGAAAATGCTAGCAACGAGGGTTACTAGGTTACCAATCTCATGGTGGAACACCATCGGTACCACAACCCCTCGAAGCTTACCACACTAATCATAACCAAGAACGCATAACAAGGAATCCAATAATTATGTTAAGCTGTCAGACCGTGAGATCAAATTTAGGCAGAAATATTACGTGTCTTAGACATGCTACCCACAAGGATTACTCTTAACCTTATGTAATCTGGGTTTCTGTTCCGTTAAGTACTTATGTTGTCGAGTTGAAAATTTTAGAAACTTGGCACCTTCTAAGGTAAAACATAGTTTATTTATCAACATCATGTATTGTATTGTATTGTATTACTTCACATGTATGCTGTTAGTTCTAATAAACTGGCATACCTTGTCTGTCTTCATACTCCATTCGGGACTCTACAAACCTTGCATAACAATCGCTCACATCAAAGAGGAAAAATGTCACGTCAAACGCGTAAGTGTCTGCCAGTCTCAGCCAGGGTATTATTGTTACGTTAGACATCAATTCTGCTACATCTACTACTGTACAGCAAGCAACCGCTCATGTCGCAGACAAAGTGATAACTAACCCAGAGCCCAGGATACAGGAGAAGATAGCTGCGCACATCACACATCTGCAAGCACAAACCTGTTTCATAGTTTGGAAATACGCTGACCACGCAACAACACCTGTATATATATAACAAGTTTCAGCCGGGCAGTCATACACCCAGTGAAATCAGAGTCCGATAAAGTTGTCCTTCTGCTCCGTCCTGGGAGTCCTGTCCTGCTGGGACGAGGTGCCGGCTTTCTTGCCAAAGATCATATCATCGAGATCCTGAAGCAAGTCCTCCCCGCTGGACCGTCCGGACCCAGCTGATTTCCTGGCAGGGGCATCTTTACTGACAGCGCGGGGGGATTCCTCAGGCTCCACGGTGACTGGAATCATCGCTGGTTCCGGCTCAGGCTCTGCCACGACAGGCTCCTTGAGCTCTTCATACTTGGAGAGAACCTTCTGGAGCTCATCGTGGATGCTCAGTGCCTCAAAGAGCTGAGCCTCATTTTCTCCTGCCGTCTCCACGATTCTCTGGATTGTGTATTGACACTGTTGGCATTGCTGGACCAGGGTAGTAGTCAAGTCATCCTGCAGGTATATGAGGTGCAATCAGAACGCAGAGGCGATGATAGCATACTACATGTACTGCTCTTAATATCAGACATGTTCTGTAAAAAAATTGAATGGAGGTCTGCAACATAAGCACATGGAAATTTATAGAGATGAAGTTCATGTACAGAGTAATTCACTAACTGATAGGGATGCAAGCGGCGTCCTGCTTAAGCCTGCTAAAGCATGGTCTAGTACAAAACTGAACTATTCGCTACAAGATCCTGCAACTAACGTGACGAATTTTGACTAGGAAGCGGGCCCGTTCGGGTGCCGCTTTGCATCCCTACTAACTGATACTGCTTTAGTGCTTTGCACCGAGTCTGTGATCAGGTAATAAGGGATAACAGGATGATTGACCAATGTCATCGTTGCAGTATATTTCAATAAAATGTAACTGAGTGCTAGCAACCAATATACAATTTCCTTAACAATATAGTCCTTTATGAAGACAACAAAACATCGAAACTGCCTTTTGAGATGTCTACGTCACAGACTGCAGACTGAACAACATGAAATAATCACCTAAGCCAGAGGATTTAATTAAAAGGGAAGAGCACAGACTCACCTCTAGAGCCTCTTTTTGTGGAGATGAAGATAGCACTGTGGAAAGTAGTTCAACACTATTACGAGCCACCTCAAAAGCCTCGTCGATTTGCACAGAAGGAACAGTACGAACTGGAGTAAAACTTTCATCTGGAATTTCTTGATACCCGTCCTGTCCCGCGTCAGAATATGGTTCAGCTGCAGGTACTGAACGGGCAGGAGTAAATATTGGTGCAAGGCTCTCATCATCACGGCCAGGGAAGCGAATTCCCCTAGATCTTAGGCTCTGCATTGAAAACCAAATGTTAACTGAAATCCACATGTTCTATGGTGCTGGTTGAACAGAAGTAACGATTATTTCAGGCACAACACTGGGCTATGGATGCAGTGTAAACTGCACTAAAGGAATTTTACGAAAATACTTCTCAATTGCTCCACCAATTAGCATAAGTAATTCTATATCTACAATCCACCAAATGTCAAAAGGAACAAAATACTAGCTTTATCAGATTCCTTGCAGATCAGTAAAACACTGTTCAGGTTAAATTGCACTAAGCTAATTTATGCACAAAGCATTAATGTACCTTGTAAGTTTCTTCAAACACTGGGAGGTAACGGAGCTCATCTCCTGACTCCCCCCATGCTTCAATGAGCATAAGTGCCTTGTTTCTGTTGTTAACTATAGTTTGTGGATCATCAATAAGTTTCACCATCTCATCAAGGACCCTCTCAGCAGCAATCTCAGAGAAAGCCTTCTCGCAGTTTTTGACAATAGTCTCTAGGAGGACAAGAGCTAGATACTGCACCCTTGGGCTCTTCAACATGATTCGCCTTTTAATGGCACGGATCAGCTCGACGCTGTTGACCCTCTCAGTGTTGGCCATGTCGCAAATCTCAAGATTGGTAGCCCAGTCAGGGCCATCCATGGTCTCCAGTGTGGCTTCGTCAACAATCTTGTCCGCCATGTTCTGACCTTGGAAAAATTCCTTCATCTTAAAGCTCATGCTAGTCACACCAGTCGACATCTTGCGGCTAACTTCTGCCCCGCTTATCTTGAGGCGCTCGCCCAAGGCATTGACCTTATCCATGAGATTGTCACTCATCTTGTAGAAGTGATTTGACAGTAGAAACTCGGTCTGGTTCTGCAGGCAGGTAAAGGGCTACGTTAGGACAATAGGGGCATTCAGAAACGGTTTCACCCAAACAGTCTTATACATTTATCTGAACTAGAACACGGTCATGGCTAATAACTGTAGTGCCAGTTTTGGACGGGTTGAAATCAAACTGGCGACAAACATCCCTATGGAAACAATATAGTACATAACAAGCTGTAAACCAAAACTCCAAGCAGCAGAGAACATAAACAGTAGTGGACAAACATAGAGGGCGACAGGCCATTCCTAGATAGATGCAGCCATGCGGGTAGAAGGTTATTCGAAGTTGAATCATCTACTTATGATCTTGTGTGCATCTCACAGAAACGATCACTGATCCTTGTAATACAACCAGGGTTTATCGCTCAAAAAAAGGAGGGGGCAATGCAACTTGCAAGACTATTTCTTGCCCCCAAAAAGGAGTTCACTAGTTTTCTATTTGATTTAATTCGTGCGAATTAAATTAAGGGAACACGCCACAAGTTTGACAAGTTAGAAAGAAAGCAAACAAAAATTTGGGGGGATAGCTTGACCGCGTGCTGTGGGATTAGGGTAATTTCAGTTGGATATGTGATTGGTTGGGATATATTCTAGCAACAGAAATTCAAGCACTTGGATACACAAGCAGCAGCAGCAAGCAATAGTGTTAGTAGCAGCACAAGAAGAAGAGCAGCAGCGGCGGCGGTAGGGAGCTAGCAGATCGAGAAGGGGGGGCAACACAAAATCTAACGTTGTTTTACAGCGGCGAGAAGGGAGCGAAACCCTTGCTTCCCAGCGATGACGACGGTGAGGGAGAGGGGGTGGTGGTGGATCGGGGCTCACCTTGTTCCCAGGCGCCGACGGGAGCAGTTAGCTTCCTCCTCCTCCTCCGTCCCCGGCTCAGGCTCAACCGGGCGCCTGGAGGTCGGCGACTCGTCGGCTGCGGCTGCGGCTGCGGAGGGTGTGGGAGAAGGGTGGATGGATGGATTCCCGGTCTTCCCCTTTGCCTTCCTTTGGAGTTCTCTTCTACTTTTCGCCTTCCTTCCTTCCTTCCTGCCTTTCCTTTGGAAAAAAATGAAGAGAGAAGTCCATATTCCCCCCCCCCCCCCCCCCCCCTAAATTTGTACAAAAGTTCGGTTTACATCCCGGAAAGTGCTTTTGGCTCCGGAGCCCGGTTTTTCAAACAAAAAAATCGACATTTTAAAGTTTCAAAAAATTCTGAAATTTTTTCTAGATGTTGACAATTACATATTGCATGACTCTGCAAAATTTCAACCCGAAATATTTTGTATTTTGGCCTGTGTAAAAATGACAAATTTCTGGATCTGAGATGTGAACAGTGTCCAGTTCGAATTTTTTCAAATTTGTCCGCATTTGTCTTTTTTACACCGGTCAAAATACAAAATATTTCGGGTTAAAATTTTACACAGCGGTAGAAATAGTCATGTTCTACGTCTAGCATTTTTTTCACATTTTTTCGAAACTCAGAAATGTGGTTTTCAAAAATTTCAAAAAACGGGCTCTCTGGAGCCCGGGAGCCAAATCACCGCACTCGTTTACATCCCTCATAATTGATTTGGTTCAATTTTCAACCTTCAACTATGAAGACCATTTGGAATTATCCCCTCCACCGTTTTGACAGCATTTTATCCAGGTTTTTTTTTACCACATCACCATCTTAGTAAAAGAAACGGTACATGTATATAATTCCTCCTATATGCATCTTCACACACGACAAACAGAAAATAAATCAATAACCATAGGGCCGCCGTGTTCGTACATGACCACATCGCCATAGGTTCTACACGGTGACGCAACCGACTGGATTGAGGCGCCTCAGCCATCTCCCTCCCCCGAGCTTCCTCTACATGTCATGTATCTTCCCTGCCCCGGAAGAGCAGTGCCCTGCGAGTAGCCATGATGCATAGTGGCCGCCCCGTGATGGCTGTCGGCTGTGAACACATGGGATGGGGAGGGCGGAGGCAGGCTGGAAACACATGTACTAGATATGTCCAGGGTTAATTGTACCAGATATTGTAATGGCATACGAGAAAAAACACTGACGTGGCGACTAAAACCGGATCAAAACTCGGGCAAACGCTGAAAGGGGTAATTTTAAACGGTTTATATAGTTTGGGGTTGAAAGTTGAACCGAATAACAATTCAGGGTTGCAATTCGAAGTTTAGGACAAGTTTAGGGGGTAAATTGGACTTCTCCCAAAAATGAATAATGGAATCTCAGTTGGACGGGCATAAGCAAAAGCTAATTCCTACTGATAATAACATATTCAGGTCAGGATAATGTTTTCTCGCCGTCATCCTGGTCGTTTCGTCAGCCGATGAGAGCGACCTCTAGGGTCAACACGATTACACGGGGGACCCGTTCACGAGTCTGACTCCAAATCGTTGAAATTTTCAGTGGAGTCTTAAATCTTTCGGGATTCAGTTCAGAACCTTCGACCGAGAGCCTCCTGCGGCTTTCCCCACAAATCAACACGCACGCGCGCGCATACGAATGCTATGACTAGTCTTTTGTATTTGTGTATATTTTGCCTGCTGTCGCCATCAAATGCTCCATTCGTCGCAATACCAAGATTGTTTCCAAACCGTCACCTTCAACATGCTTGCTTTTCTCTCTCTTAAAGAGAAGTTTCACATGCTTCTCACGACTTTCAGTAAATAAATTCAGACACGTTACAACGAACCTCAAAAAGAGCAAAGGCGGTAGGCCAACTAATTAAGATGGATAACAGTGTACATATCACGACTTCATCTCCAATTTTTGGAGCAAAAGAATCAAATATGTACACACAAAACAAACAAAAAAATCCACATGTTGAGCTGCCATAAACGCGCCATCAACACGATCCAGTGTCCAGTTTGCATTGCTGCACCCATCAGGCCCAGAGTATGGCCATCTGAATCTGATGCAAGAGTACTATCTGTTCACAAATGATGAACACATGCATCATCTGCCACCGGGTTCCGCTGTGCGAAACCATATTTACACCTGACAACAGCCACGGAGTTCTTAGCACAACATGAACATGGTGCAGTAGCATATGATACTCTTCCTGCAACTTCGACAACTTACAGGATCTGCAGGGCGTAAGAGCTGGCCTCCATGATTAATAAGTGATGATATCAAAGCCTAAGCAGCCTTCCGGCAAGAACCTGCAAAGTTGCACTATAGCAGTTCATCTGCTCTATTGAAGAAAAAAATGGAGGTAACTTCATCCAGAAAATCCAGGCCTGAAAATTGGAAGAGTCGCAAATTTTTTATGCAATTCGTCAAATAAAGGTGTAAACTACCACACGGGATCCGAAGTGGTTGCTTCCTATGACCATAATACCAGTTCATAACTACAACCAAATATTTCTTGCAGTGGTGGCTTGCAGCGAAAGGTATCGTACAAATATATGAAATCACGGTGTGCTTACATTCACGTCTTTGTGTGACCAACACAAGGGGTGTTCTACCAAAATACCAATACTATTCCGATTTCCAATGCAAGCTGCATATGTGAAGCTGCTACAACAGTTACAAGCAGGGGCGGCGCCAGTAGGGGGTCGAGGAGGGTCGACCGACCCGGCTCACCCCGAGTCCTCGTCCTCCCCGAGTCAACGACCCCGTGACCTCCCTGCTCGTCTATTCCCCGCAAGGTCACAACCACCCTCCGCTCAATCTCCCAGCGCCGCCACTCTCCGCCCCGCCGGCGCCGGCCACCTCCCCGCCCCGCCCGCCCGAATCCCCGCCCGCCAGGAATCCCTGCCTGCGCCGCGCCCCATCTATTTGCTGCTGCGTCGCGCCTCATCTCCCGAGGTGTGAGCTCTAATGGACGCCGACGACGAGGCCGATATGGCCGAATGGATACAGATGCAGGCCGAGGAGGACGAAGCTGCAGCGCTGGCTCTAGCTCAGCAAGAAGAAGAGGCAGCAACCTCCAGAAATCCGAAGAGGACACACCACGAGCAGGTTAGTTTCAGATATCAGTTTTAGTTTTGATTTCTACTTGTCTAGTGACCAGTAGTGTGCAGGAGATTGCTCAAAGATTGATTTTAATTTCAATGTTGTAGGACAATCAACAAGCAAATGTTCCTGCAATTTTTGATCTAGCTAATGTCGTTGCCGATCCTGGAGTTTGGAGACCAATTGATGAATGTGGTACCCCTGAAATTAGAGATAAAATGAGATGGGCATATTTGTCAAGAGGCCGTAATTGTTTAGTTGGTCATATTTTTCCCAAAACAAAATTTGGTCCGGATTGGCGGTCATTTCTTGATGCATGGTATGCCAAATATGATTGGTTAGAATATAGTGTGGAGAAGGATGCTGCATATTGCTTCCATTGTTTTCTTTTCAAATCTTCAAGCAATAGTTCACACTTTGGATATGATGTTTTCACAAAGATGGGGTTTAAAAATTGGAAGAAAGCATCGGAAAATTTCAAGTCTCATATTGGTGGACCAAATAGCATTCACAACAATGCAAGAAATATTTGTGAAGATTTCAGAAATAAAAAGCAAAGTGTGGCATATGCTATTGTTTGTCATGAAGAACAATTGCATATTGATTATGAAATTCGTTTGAGGGCTGTTGTGGGTGTTGTCAGATATCTACTTGAACAAGGTCTAGCTTTTCGTGGGTATGACGAGTCTAGCACTTCCTTGAACAAGGGCAATTTCCGTGAGTTGTTGGATTGGTATGGCGCAAGATGCAATGATGTAGCCAATGTGATTAATCAAAATGTAGCTCTATTTTGTTCTTTGTAGTCAGTTTGTAGTTGTGCTTGATGAAATATGAGATTGAATCTGTTTGAATACACTTGCTTTTCCGCCTAAATTTTTTTAGAGCTCATTTGTTCGACCCGGCTCGGTTCAATTCCTGGCTCCGCCACTGGTTACAAGCTACATTTTGTTTGTTGGTCAACTAGCAAATATAACTCACTGGTATCAACCTATGCAAGTCCATGTAGAATTGCACTTTAACAAGCTAACTCATGCATGTCAAACTACCAAACTGGCAAAACTCATGGCGGGGTGTATGCATGTGTTTGCTTGATACAAACAAATAGAAGGCAAAGAAAATCAGGTCAGCATAGAACAAACCTGAGAAAGCTAAGCTTCATCGCCATGGTTGCGAGAGTGATATGGCAGGGTTCGACGAAGCTGCTCCACGGTCTCTAAAGATAGCAGACTTGAGCACATTATACTGATCAACAACTGAGTTGTACATCGTCTCTGAGAATTTCTCCTTTGCCTGTATTTCATAAATCCAAGTTAAGATTGTTCTCAATAGAACGGAAAAACCCACTAACAAAAAAAACGCAAGGTCCAATATGTAAATAAAACATAATTGAGCAACAGCTGGAAGTAACTTCAAGAAGTTATAAGCACAATGGTACGTTTTCAGTACAATAATTGCTAATAATATTATTTTCTCCTGAAGGTTCAAATGGTGATTGGGGTTTAAATTCTAGAGATTAACAGCAATGAGAATAGCATTGCAACATTAGATAGATGCACCAATATGTATATTCCAAGAAGACTTTAATATGGAAGGGCCTACCACTGATGGATAGTGTAAATATTCAGACACTAGTTCCACTCAAACCCTAAAGATATTTTGGGAACTATTAAAATACCATTTCACAAATCCATTTCATAGAATGATTTCACAAGATTTAATTCAAAGTGAAAATGGTTTTCCTAAGATCTATATCTAAAATTATTACTTCTACTATTCGGGTTTCCACCACATAAGACTATGTATATGGATTTTGACAATAGCTCATCACTTAGTCTAGATGTAAGTGGTACTTCTCAATACAAAGGCAATCACAGCACATGGAAGCTAACCTAACACTACTATTCTACCTGAACGTTGGATAGGGGCCCTCCCCAACGACCCCCCTAACCTAATCAAAGATGAAAAAGGTATACCGAGCAGGGATACTTCCATGGACTAGTGTATCCGTATTAGATACCATATCAAATATTGATATGTCCACGATACATATCGGCAGAGTACCGGAGAATATTAGCAATCCCCTCCTGCCTCTCCCTCTCCTGACTCGCCAGCGGCAAGCTCCTCCAGTCCACCCCCTCGCATCTGCTCTTCCTCCCCCTCTCCCTCTCCTGCCTCTCCCTCTCCTGACTCGCCAGCGGCAAGCTCCTCCAGTCCACCCCCTCGCATCTGCTCTTCCTCCCCCTCTCTCTTGTAACCTGCAGATCCCTCCGATGGCTGCTCCAGAGCTCTCTCCCTGCAAATCCATGTTCCTTGCATCTAATCTAGAAGATGTCAAGTGATCTCCTCCGATCCTTCCATCTCCTCTCACCCCTCTTTCTCCTGCAGATTGGAAACTTGGAAATTGGAATCCCTTCTTTTGTGATCATTTATTTGGATTGCAGACCCCCCCCCCCCCCCCCCCCCCTTTTTTTTTTTTGAAACCAGACCCCTTGTTCAGTAGAAGTCTCAAAGAGAATGGACTGTGGGCTACAATAGTCAATACTTTGGAGGTGCTTCACTATGCTTACTAAAAAAAGCAAAGCAACATATCACAGAGGCAATGTGCTATTGCTAGTAATAAGACATGATTTATTTACCAGTGCCACGTGGTGCACAAGTATAGCCAGCTATTTACATGAAACAAAATATTTTCGAATGTTCAATAATCCTACCAACAAAAAGCCAAAAACTTAACAAAAACTAGAGCAAGAGCATCAATAGATATCCAGAAGTTAAACATGAAATTATACAGACCTCATCAGCATTCTGAGTCTGAGCTGTAACATCCCCATACTTTATTTCTTCAGCTACTGACAAGCCTACTCCGTGGAAGGATATCACCCTTTGCTCACCAATCTCTTTCTCAATCTATTCAAATTAAAATGAAAATTTCAAAGAGGGTCTGACAAAAGTATCTGGACTCGTAAGATGTGGCAAGTAACCACACCTGTTGTGGTGGAGGCATAATCTCATAGCACAGCAACGATAGTGGATATATGTGTCCAGGAACGCCAGAGTGCTCCAGAAGCCTCCTCATATTATCCACTGCAGATGCATCAAATGGCGCCTGCCCTCGTTTTTGTAAGTAGCAGACATGGTAAAGGTAGGGGGAACTAATACAGGATCAGTAGCCTTGTTGCAGTTTTGCCACAATGACATTAATCATTAGATTGAAAGAAAGATGTGCATAATCCTTTAGAGCGACCTTGGTAAACATGACATAAGAAACCAAACCATATAGACCAGCAGGCAAGAGAATATACCGGGTGCCATTCTCCAGTCAAAGGATCTGGGCGGTCCCTACCACCACTTGGAGCTATCCAAATTACTTGTGAACCGCCACTACATAATATTGTACAAGATAAGCATTATCATTTCATGCAAAAACTGATTCCTGTCTAGCATAAACAAAAGCCAGTTCCATGATGGTGAACACCAAAAGATCGAAAGTTCTTATGAACCATGTGGCCATCTCTTAAACTCTATCTGCCTTTGAGCACAGTGAATAACCTTCACTGCGCTGGCACTAAATCAAAACCAACAATCACTGAAAGTGAGTTCACGGTCACCAAATTGTAGTACTACTCATGGTTAAGCATATAGGCCAACTACTAATAGGGAAATAGGATGACAAATACATCATCAAATTATAGTAAGAGAAGAGTACCGCAAAAGCAAAGCCATTTCCTTAAGGCTTCGAGTGTTTGCCCTCCTTTTCATCTCAATTAGCTCGGGAAAATCATTCATATGTTTTTTTGAGTACACACAAAGGAGGTTTCTGTTAAGAGAAAATGCTTATGTGACAAACTGATGTTTTCCGGTAATATGATTGAAAGCAGAATCTACTATTCAGCATTATCATATAAGCTTCCAGGGTATATATAAATACCTTCCCATGCTAAATGGCTTGCAAAGAGGATCAGTAAGAACCCTATCTCCAGCAACATAAACCTATAGCAGGTAGAGGTTTGATGCTAATGTGGTTTAGCTTATGATGATTCACAAGAAAACTGATAGTATGTTCAAAGAACTCCCTTACTATGTTCTCGCTAATCCATGGATTGCTTCTTTCAAGTGATAAGGCAATAACCGCTGGATCCGCTTCTGTCTGATGATTAGACATCAGAACAACATTATGACCCTACAATGACATCAGATGTTGAGAAAATATTTTGCATTATAATCTTTAGTGAGCAATTTTTACCATACTGGATTGAAAGAGTAACATAAGGAGGTCAGATACATGGTTATGTGGTGTTGGGGGTGTCATGTGCTAACAAACACTAGGATACTTTCTCCTCCAAAACTTAAGTATTGGTGCCTCTATGTGCAAACTTGATCACAATATTCCATTTCACCAAATGAGAAAATATCTCTCTCGACCCTATTGTGTGTGACCTTTGTAGTCTGCTACCCAACTTGCTCATTTAACTCCAAGTATGTGGCTGTTGGGTTATCAATGCATAATGATGGTTCAAAATATCACGATAGTTTGCATTTACTAAACATTAAAAAGGTTTGGTGCCCAGAGAAACTAGTGATCGGCATGTCACAGAAAGATGCAATGAAGGTTAGACGAGTTAACCTGCTGGAGCTTCTTCTCCATATCACTAAAGACAGAAATGTTACCGACATAAGAGTTCCTGAGCATACATATGAAAATGTTAGGAAGATTAGGAAACCGTAACGATAGGCTAAAGATCAATTTCGAATACATATCAATGTAGAAACCTAAGCATGTTAACAATATCCCTGTTCTGTTGACGGAAGATATATTCTGACTAAATCATTAGTTAAAATAAACTAAATACTTGTTGCAAGAGAATGGGCAGACACATCTTCCGGAACTGGAGATTACAGGTCAGATAAATTTAACGCATAGATTTATTATCATCTTCAAAACAAATTCCAAAATAACATGATGGAAATATGTGCCTAAAGCACTATAAATTTCCATTGTGATTCATCAATATTCAATACTCATTTGTGCAACAAACTATATAAGTGTACATGCCATGAATGAAAAAAAAATTGTAAGGGCATTTGACAGTAGATAACCCAGTTTACATGGAAGATATAACAAATGAGACCGATATAACATGCGCAGCATGAAAGCAGTAAGCTATTATAACGAACTAGTCTGGTGAGACATATTGCAGCGTGCTGTATATTCCAGTTTATACAGAAGATATCCATAAGAAGGGCAACAAACTTCATACAAAACTATTTGAACCAAACAAAGCCTCCTAGATGTTCTCAGTTTCAGATTTTTCATTACCTAAAATCTACCAATGGCCTAATGTAGTTCTGACCAAAAGTGTAATAGTCAAAAGGTTCTCTGATGGCCTTGTGATAAGGTTGAAATGTAAACTGATTCTGCAAAAACACATGAAGTTTGGTGTAAACGGGCATCTCAAAACATAAGAGAAAATTTGAGAGTAAATTTGAAAAGGAAGGTAATGTGCATAGAAGGTAGGACCTCTACATCCAACAGAACGAGGTCAAATAAATCCGTCATGTTGGAAAGGATGATCTGATGTGCATTTGGATCTCCGTTCCGCAGGACCTGAAAACATTCACACGCACGTCGCGTCACGAGCCAGCCAAGAAGAATGTAACTGCAGCACACAGGAGTATCTGGCATATTTACCGCATTCTTGTAATTGTAGAACAGGTTTTCAAAGTTGTGAGCCACATCTGCAGGCAGCTTCCCTTTCTCCACCTCCTTCCTGATGCGTAGAACAAGCTCTGCACACCACATGTGACTGAATGAATGAACGAATGAGATGAGATTTCTGGGTTGACTCTTTTACGAGATTGAGTGAGCAAAAGTGGAGAGTGAGGCCAGGTGCATTTGGAAACATCGTCGAACCTTGCTCGCTGCGCGCGTCGAGCAGGGGCGAGGGCCCCACGACTTCCTCGGCCCCCATGTCGGAGGCGAGGACGGCGCCCTTGGCGGGGACCCGCGGGGCTCGGCCGCCTCCGGCCGCCCTCCACGCGGGCAGCCGGAGGACGCCGCGCCTCGAACGGCGGAGGCTCGCCGGCGCCGCCAATATGGCAGGTCGATGGGATTGGGAGGCCCAGGCGCCTCCGGCGAGCGCGGCGAGCGGCGGGGCCTGCATGGAAGGGAGGTTCTAGAAGCCGATAAACCCTAGCTAGTGGGAGAGGAGAGTGGTGGTGGTGGTGGGCGCGCCTGGGAATCTGCGCACGAATCCGCAGCTAAAGAGAGGCGGGCGACGGGGGCGACGAGGCGGCGACGGGAACGGTGCCGATTTTCGCTTCTTGGTTTCTCCCACACGCAGAAAAATGATGGATTTTCTTTAAGTGGATCAGGATTCTCGTGAGAGCTGACTGGCACCTCTCCTTTAAATATTTGCACATACGTCCCTCTCGTTCTCCCAGCCCCCTCTATCCAAAATTTGCCTTTGCTCTATTTTTAAACTTTTGTTCCCAAATCACTCTATTTTCTACTTTAACTTGGCGAATCCGCTTTTATCAGTCATATTTTGATTTGATCGAATTGCATTGCTCTCAGGACTTCAACTTTGTTTTACGCGGCCGCGGCCGCTACATGTCGATTTGTCTATAACAAACTCATACATGGGTTTTTCTTTGGCACGAAGATGGTCACAAGGGCAACTTTAATATAAGGAGATCCATTTCGTCCACCTACGATCTCCCAAAACATATCTATAATTTTTAATTGGTGTATACTACTTTAATATTATTGTACATATTTATAATATGATTTATATCATTTTTGTAGCATTTTATTAGACTACCCTATAACGTAGTGCCAACTGTCACTTGTTGTTTTCTCCATGTCTTTTGGTATCGCAGTTTATCATCACAAAATATCACAAAAAAATCAGGAATATACAATGAAGAATAACTTTTTTAGACGGAGTGCCAATGGGGGCACCAAGGGGCGACCAGACAGAGACGCGAGTGGGGCCCACAACCTTAGGGTTGGCCACGACCCCTGGACACGTGGGCCCCGTGACGCCTATATATTCGTCCTCGACCTAAAACACACGAGAGATGGTATTCTTTTTTGCCCAATTTTGTCGTCGCCCTCATGGAAACCAATCTGGAGTCATGTTTCGGTACTCTGTCCATGATAATGTGTGAGTAGTACATTCTTGGACTACGGGTTCATAGCATTAGCTACATGGTTATCTCTCTTCAATGTTCGTCAATACAAATGCCTCGTGAGCCTCCTAACATGATCGAGATACATATGATGTAATTGTTGTTAGTTGTTGTGTTTACTAGGATATGATCAATTATGATATTATGATCAGATTGTGCATGTTATTTATATAATGTTTTTTATCATGTTAATGCTTTATTTATGTTCTTAGATGCTCTCTGATTTAGGGGTATACTCTAGCCAAGTTTATGTGTAAATCTCCAGGAGGGGGCGGGTTCGGTCAATAGTGGGTTCATGCCTCACTTTTTCTATGCTCGAGTGATAGAAACGTGTACGGGGATGATGTTTTGTTTCCACTAAAGATAAACCAATGTTTCTTTATCACATTTGGATGATACTGAGCGAATTTTGTTACTGTGCTACATCATCCGGACCTTCCACTTGGAGTTTCCCGCCGGTAGTTATGTACACCATCAAGCGAATTTTTGATGTCGTTGTGGGGAAATATAATATTCAGCAGAGGGGAGTTACACACTTCCAATTTACTTCCTTGTTACTATTCTTGCCTAGTTATATTTCATTTTTCTTTATTTTGCTTGTTTTCTTGCTTAAAAAATGACAATTTTTTATCATGACTAGTTCTTAATTGCTATCAATGGTTACTTTCTTTGAAACTAGATCTTATTGGAAAGGGGCATTCACAGAAAAACGAAGAAAATACTATAATGAATGATGCTTGTCCCAAGAAGGGATATAATAATGGGAACAAATAAACCTATTGAACTCATGTGCTCAAGATTTGTGTTTTATATATGATAAAAATTGTTGATCTAAAAGAATTATAAGCATCTTACTTTCCAATGTATGTACAACGATAATGAAACCTTGGCCTCTTATGCTAAGGGTGATTATGATTTCTATGTTGTAGAACAATTTGACAAATTTATTGCTTTTAAAGGTGCTTATGAAATTGCTTCTTTGTTCGAATATGTTGATGATGCCCCCTACAGATTTGAGAATCTTGCTATACTTACATATTGCTTTGAAAATTATAGGGATAACAATGGCTACATTATTAATCGTATTGTGAAAGTCCGTGTTGAAGAGAAAAATGACTTATAGGAGCCTATGGAAGAAGAAATTGCTGAAGTTGGGAGCTACTTGAATAAAAAAACGAGGATGAGTTTCCACCTTCTAATGATAGTAACTTTCTGAATCTTGCATTACTTGATTTTCCTCCATGCCTGTCGAAGGATGAATATGTCGATAAATATTATAATCCGTTCGATTATTTTGAAATATCCCTTTTTGATAAACTTGATGGTTGCTATACTTATGGGCACAATGCTTTTGTCCATGTTATTCATGAAGATGATTTTGCTACTATTATCTATAACATCAGTATACTTACTGCACTTGTGTGTAATTATTATGAGAGAGGAAAATATGGTAATAAAAATCTTCATGTTACTAAAACAACTTTTTTATGCTGAAATTTTTGATGATACACTTGTTTTTCCTTCCTATTCTAATTAATTTGTGTTCCAATAATTTGTTTACTTATAAGATGCCTATGCACAGGAAGTGGGTTAGACTAAAATGTATTTTATATGTGCTTCTTGATGCTCTCTTGTATGTTTCAAATCTTCTCCTTACGTGAGCATTTTTTAAATCATGTGCCTAGCTAAAAGGCGTTAAAGAAAAGCGCTCTTAGGTGGCAACCCATGCTATTTTTGCTTTCAGTTTTCGTATGGATTTTGTTGAGTCAATGAAGTTAGTACCTCTTTAGTAACTTCATTTGTATCTTATTGATTTTGTTTGTGTGCCAAGAGTAGCCAGTAGTGCCTGGAAATTTGCTTCTTTGCTTGTTGTCCAGAAACATAAATTTTGCCCTCTACTAAAAATTTTTGTATAAAATCATCATAAAATGATATTGAGCCAAAAAAAAGTGAGTAAAGCTTTGTTTGTTATCTTTCTGAATCTATCTTGAACTTTCTGTTTGGAGGTCCGAAAGTATTAGTTTGATTTGTCTCTCCTACATATTGTCATGTTTGACGGATTGTTGTATTTATTTATGTTTCTACCTATACTTGCTTTCTTTGTGGTTTCTTTTGGGAAAGGTGTTAAAAGGATTTAGTATAAAATAGATAATGTTAATTGAGTTTAGCAACTTGTCTCAACATTATCTAAGTGGATTTGTTTTAAAGGGTACTAACTCCTCTAATAAGTTTTTGAGGGTTTTATGTGAAGAAGTTTTAAGTTTGATGAGATAGGACTGAAAGAGCATGGTTGCCCCCATGTGTTGTTTTGGTAATTAATGACAATCTCTATGGACTAATGGTTGCATTGAGTTATACTTGTAGTGTTTGTCCATAGGAGTGCTTGAAGACCATATGTTGGTTTCAAGGTGGAAAGAAGAATATTAAGTGATGACCAAGAGGTTTAAGGTGTTATCTAAAGAATGGTCATGATGGTGTTGACCATAGTGCAAGTATGTATTGAAGATTAAGATTGAGTGAATGTTCATGTTAATCTTCGAGACATCATCTTTATGAAGAGAGAAGTAAAGATACAAGTTGGTTAGTGCAAGTCCAAGAAGAGCATCTTGAAGAGATCACATGCTTGGAGCTTGTCACCCTTTTGGAGACAATGGTCAAGTGAAGATGATCTCCCATAGTGGCGTATGGGGGAGTAATCTATGAGTCTTCACCGAGCAAAGCGCAATCAAGAAAGGTGTTACCACTTGAGGAGATCAAGATCGTCATCATCTAGCTCAAGTGGAATGCGCAAGGCAAAGGTATGATATTGATAGGGTTTTAGGATAGCTAACCGTACTATCAAGAGGGGCTCTCAAGTGAGCTTTAGCGTATCGGTCGTAGAGAGCTCAAACCTTTGCATCATTGGCATCATCCTTTCTTGGTTCTTATTTGACTCTTATCGTAGTGAGGTCTTGGTGCTTGTGGTGATAGTCATGACAAGCATAAGTCCTTCGAAAACGATATTTGGTTGCATCTTTTATTGCGTTTTCGGTGGTGGAGATTTTGAGATTCACTAGTGAGGAAAGGTTCACACCTTCCTACCCATACCAAAATCTCCATTGCCTATTCTTAGTTGGCTTTTATCTAGATGTGGTTTTAGAGCTTATCATGATCTACAATACAAGCTCAAGTTCATCAAAAACGGATTTCGTATGAAAAAACCTTTCGTGTTTTTGATATGGAAGGATCACCGATTATTATCTTATAGCGAGGTCTAACCTTTCCCCATTTGGTTTTATCCTCCCTTGTTGGACTAGGATGTTTCTCTGCATAATCTTGTAGTGATCATTGTGGTGATTCCAACGAGCCCAAGAACATCGAAAATGGAGTCTGGATGATCAAAATATGTTCATTTTAGTGTCGGGTGTTCCTATAGTTTGGCCAGCCTTGCCGGGCTCAAGGCTGGCCGTCTCGGGCACCTGGCCAGCCTTGGAAGCTGGCAAGCCGGACTAGGCGGGGCCCAAGGCTGGCCTCCCTGCGTGTGAAGATTCCATGCCGGCCTTGGGTCCGGCCTCCAAGCCGGCAAGGCCGGCTTCCCTGCGCAGGCAGGAAAACCCTTCAAACGGTCACTTTTCCCCACCCTTTAAAAGGGGTTGTCTCCTGCCTTTTGAAGGGGACCTTTGAGCACGTTTTTCCTCTCTCTCTCTCCTCCATTGTTGACCTTTGGAAAATCTTGCCTACCTCCCAATCCCTCCCATGATTCCTGTATATCTTTGAGTGAAAAAGTGAGAGGAGATCTAGATCTACATTTCCACCAATCCATTCCTCCTCTAAGTGAGGGGAACCTAGTAGATCTTGATTTTGGAGTTCTTGGTGATTCTCCTCTTGTTCTTCCTCTTAAATCCCTCCATAGCATTAGTTGCTTTGGTTGGATTTTGGAGAGAAGGATTTGACCACTTAGTGTGTTCTTGCCATTGCATCGGTTGCATCGGTTTGAATTCTCCACGGTGATTCGTGGAAGTTGAAGTTGAGAAGCTTGTTACTCTTGAGTGCTTGGGTGCCCTAGAGCTTGTTCCTCTAGGGCACGCTGGTACCCTAGACGGTTGTTGGTATCTCGGAGTTTTGGTGGCTCACGGGATTTGTAGGGAGCCTCCAATTAGGTTGTGGAGTGTGGCTCAACCTTGTTCATCTCGGAGCTTTGGTAGCTACGAAGACATTGCCGGGCGCCACCAATTGAGTTGTGGTGTGTGCCCCGGCCTTGGAGCATCAAGTCTTGGCTGCTCGGTGCATTTGGTGAAGACCCTCCAACTTGTGGAGTGTGCTTCATCCTTGTAAAGGTTCTAGTTATCTACCTCAACGGCAACATAGTGACAAGTGCCTCGCCACATCGGTGGTAAGACACAAAGGAGATACGGTGTGCCATTTCAAGGCTACTCGGTGTTTCACTTTGGTGAACACCGCGCCGCTCCAATGGAGACTAGCTTCCATTGGGAAGTGAACTTCGGGATAAATCATCGTCTCCAAATGCCTCGGTATTTCTATACCCGAGCTTCTTACTTATGCTACTTACTTTGTGATAGCCATCAAGCTTGAAGTTATATATATTTCTATCACCTAGTCGATTATATTGCTTAGCATAAGTTGTTGGTGCACATAGGTAAACCTAGCTAGCTTAGGTTTTGGCTTGATAAATTAAACTTTAGTTTTATTCCGCATTTATTCAAGCCTTAACCGTAATAATTTTAAATCGCCTATTCACCCCCCCCCCCTCTAGGCGACATCCGTGTCCTTTCAATTGGTATCAGAGCAGGTTCTCTCTTTATAAGGCTTCACGGCCTAGAGAGTAAAGATGTCGTCTAGTGGTTTAGTGCACAATGCCTCTTTGTTAATATTCGATGGCACAAATTATGATGATTGGAGAAATCGTATGCTAAATTCTTTTAGGGTCATTAACCCAAATATAGAGCGAATTTTAGATATGGGTTTTTCTCCTCCAAAGGATCCGAAAAGATTATCTTTAGAGGATGAGAAAAATTCTTATCTAGATGCTCAAGCTTCTAAGGTAATTTTCATGGCTTTGAGAAATGCAGTTGCTTTGTCGATCTCTCCTTATCGGAATGCTCATGAGCTATGGACCAAGCTTCAAGACAAATATGGTGTTTCCATTGATTGTGGGAATGATTGTTCTCCCTCCACCTCCGGGAGCGATGAGTTCTCAACTTCTTCTACTTCACCTACATGTGGCAAGCCACAAAATAATGCAAAGGTGAGTAGGGATAAATTTTGCAATGATGATAATGAGCTTCTTATGGATGATATTTCATATCTATCTTATTGCAATGATTTATCTTTGGACTTAAACACATCTAGAACTATAAATGTTTAACATGCTTGTGTTGATAGTCCTTGCATATCTTAAAAAAATTACTTATATAATTCTCATGATGATATGCTTGCTTTATCTTGTTGCCATGATAAAAAAGCTTGTGTTTCCTCCAATCCTTGTATTATTAGTAATGTAGAGGAAACCCAATTATCTATGGAACAAGATGTGAATTTGAGTAATTCATTAATTAATTGTTCAACTTCATCAACCATCTTTTGCCTCATGGCTAAATCTTCAAGTAGTGATGATCATGACAATAATAATGATGATGAAGAAAATGATGATGATGATTACTTTCGTGAGAAAGGTCTAATGGTTCTTAATGCTCTTTCAAAGAATAAAAATGCTTATGAGAACCTCCTTGAAATCATGAGCACCCTTGTTAAGCGAGGGCTTACTATTGAGGATTTGGAAGCACGTGAAGATGAAAGTCTTAGCCGCGAACGTGATTGTGCGAACACGATTGCGGATCTTGAGGAAGCTCTAGAAGAAGAAACCACCAAGAAATCTCTTGAGGAGAAATTTACTCTAGAGTTATATAAAGTAAATCAAACCCATGATAGAGCTCTCAAGGTGGCTAATGATTTTAAAATAAAAAATCATGAGCTTGTTGTTGAAATTGTTAGACTCCTTGAGGCTAATGAGAAATTTGAAAAGGATGTCAAGTCCTTGGAAGGTTCTCTTGCACATCTCACTAAGTCCCATGATCGACTCCAAGCTCAATTGCTAAAAGAGCTTCCAACTTGTTGTCCTATTGCTATTAATGTTGATGCTTGTGCTACTAACTCTATTTCGTGTGAAGCATCCATTTTAAAGGAGAATGTTGAGCTAAGGGCTCAACTTTAGTTGTTAACTAGCAAGTATGGGAAATTGGTAGAGAGTCATGAAAAGCTCTCTAGCTCTAATGATGATCTTCTAGCATCACATGCTTGTCTAAAGTTAGCTCATGAGGCTATCACTACCAAGGTAATATCTAGTGACCCTCATGTGGACAATGGCACAACCTCTAATAAAATTGCTATATTGCCTTGTGCTAGTCCTCGTAGTTCATCCACTCACAATGTTGGTACATCTTGTGATGAATTACTTTCTATGCCTTGTTGCTCTAACAGTGATGCATCTACCTCCTCTAGCTCTTGTGTTGTCACTAACCATGTAGAGTAAAGAGGCGAGCTCAAGGCCCAAGCCACTTCTTTGAAGAAATGTTTGGAAAGGCGTCATGGAGGGAAGACCACACTTGACAACATGTTGAGTGTGCAACAATCCCCCAATGACAAGAGTGGACTTGAATTTAACTCCAATATCAAGAACAAGTCCAAGAGTAACAATAAGAAGGGCCAAGAACAAGTCAATCATTCGGCCAAGATTGTTTGCTTTAAGTGCAAAGTTGAAGGGCACCATGTTAGGGATTGCTCAATGAAGAAGAAGCCTATTAGTGAGAAGCAACTAGGGAAGTGGACTCTTATTCAATCTCATGCTCAATCTCGTGTTGAACAAGGGCCACCTCCTAAGAAGACTCAAGTTATTGCTCCTCAAGTTGGGGAGCCTATTAAGAAGAAAGAGAAGAGTCGATGTTGCCACTTATGCCGTGAGAAGGGTCACTTGGCTTCTTCATGCACTAATGGTACCCTATCCAACCCCATAATAATTGATGATGTTTATTCTCTTAGGAAGTATAGGGTTGGAAATGTTTTTGCCAAATATGTGGGAACTCAAAGTGGTGTCAAGAAAAGAACCATTTGGGTTGCCAAGCCGATTGTGACTAACCTCTTAGGACCCAACTTGGTTGGGGACCAACAAGCTCAAACTTGATCAATAGGTGTTGTTGGAGGGCATTGGCTACTTGGCTACATCATGAAGAATTAAGGAATCTTCATATACTATATCTCTCAAGCCAAGTCATTTGGAGTATATTGTTATATCTCATATCCAATGTTTCTTCTTGCGGTAACTTGTATTTAAATTATATATACATTGAAAGTTGCTTGCTCCCTTGCATGTGTTAGTTCTGTTCCTATCATGTGCTTGTATATGTTGTGCCTATTACTTACCTTGAGCAATCAAGTTTGTGTATGTTAATTTGCGCATCATATATGTGTAAACTTTGTGTTGAGCTTTATTGTATCTTGTGTGGATTTCATTTGGCTATTTTGAGAGATTAATGGACTATCCATTTTGGGGGAGTGATATGCTTTGCGCACTTCACTAACCTAAAAATGTGTGTACATGAGGTACACCACCTAGTATTTATATTTCAATATTATCTAGCTACTAATTGGTATGTCATATTCATGAGAAATTCAAATTCTACAATGTCCATTAATTTATCTAGTTGGTTTTATTTGCCTCTTGCTTAGATAAAATGAATTATCACATTATGGGGGAGTAATAATCTATGTGCATATTACAATCCTACAAAATGTGAACATTTGAGGTTTGCCACTTAGATTTGATATTGTAAATTATCTTATTCTTATGTGGCATGTTTGCTCAAACAAGTTCCAAATTTCTTTTTTGGTTACCCTTTGGCTCTTGTTTGTGTGAGTTTGCTTGGTATGGTTTCTCTCTAATATGTATTCCTATATATTATTTGAGAAACCATTTGTTCTATTATTCTAACCATGGCCTTGCCGGTTGGTTTGAATAGTTGGAACTACCAACAAACCACTCCCATTGCCTTCCTTGCCTCTTGCATGGATCCTAATTTTCAATTGGTAGTGTTTAGTGTTGTAAATAAAATATGAAGTGTAATGATCCCTTGTGCGTGCATTTTGTATTCAAATGCAAATATCAAAAATAATGCATGAATCTTGGGGGAGCATTCCTTTTTATTTAGAACACTATCCTATCTATCAATATTTGATCCTTTCAATTGGCATTTGATTTCTATCGTATGTGTTTATGGAAGACAAATCTTTTTCTCTTGATGATTTGTGCCATCATGAAAAGTGTAGAGGGTGTTTGGTTTATTTGGTGTAACCTTGCTCTCTCTTGGGAGTCTTGCTTTCTCATTTCTTGTTTTATGTTTATCCTATAGAATGAGAAAATCCTTTGAGCATGTCTCTTTCTTTTATCTTATATGCTCATTGGCCTTGCCTATGTACCTTCAATTGGTATTAACTAGAATTTAATATCTCCTCCATAGATATTTGTTTCAATTGATATTTATTGTGGGAGTTTTGATACCTTATTGCTTTATTTTACTTTACTTGATTCTGATCAAGTATTATCCTCTTCTTGGTATCTTTTCTCCTAGTTGGTATCTTATTTTCAATTGGTGTCTTATCGATCATGTGTTGCTTTGATTCGATTCCTTTTGATATCACACTTCATGTGTTGATGTGTTTTGGATTCAATCATATGTTGATTTGATTTTTTCTCAATCATTTGTCCTCGATCATGTGTTGGTTTGGATTTTGATATAATTTGGACAACCATTTCTTGTCATCCTTTGGTGTGCTCTCTTGGTTTACTTGGTGTTTTTGTCCAAATTGTATCTCTTTTTGGTTCTAGAAAGTCGTTGCATGCACGTTTACCAAGTTATATTGTTATAGCATGGTTATCTTTCTTGATCCAATATATAGGGTATACTCCACCGAATCCTAAATCGGCTAAGATGTGCATGACATTCAAATCTATATGCACATATTTATGTGGAGTATGTCCTATGTATTGTAGTTCATCTAACTACTATGGGACCCAATGAGTTTGGGAACCATGTTGTACTTGAATTTTGTTTTAGGTACACTGGAGATGCATTGGATGCTTGCCTCACTCATAAGGAAGGTGTTCTCACCGTGTGATTATTAGAGTCAAGCTTTGATGATAAACAAACTCTCATCTTCTTCATCGTCAATGTATCTCGGTAACAAGTATCTACCTCATACATACTTTTGTAGTCTCAACCTTGCGTAGGTTGCTTCTTGACATAAAAGCTCATATTCATAATTGTGGTGATTTTGGCCTATTTTCTTCACTTGGTATATCTTTGTGATATTTGTGATGAAATTGCAAAAAAAATACCTTTTCTTCAATTGGTATTTTTTTTATACTTGTTGCCTATCTCAAAGCATCTCCACTATCTCTTGTTCCCTTAGTGATATGTGTGATGTCTTCGATATTTTTGAAGTTCATTTATATACAACGAGATAAATTTGAGCTATGTGCTATGTTTTTAAGCAACAATCTCGTTTGTATATTTATGACTTCCTTTTGGATACCTTGTTCTCTCTTTCTCTAACCGTTTCGTATGTACACGTTTCTTTGTGGATGTATATCTTTAATGATTTGTCTACTTAGAAACCTATACATATGAGAGAGGTCACATTTTAGTTGGTATCCTATTTCTTTTGGGTCACATTGTTTATTACCTTTGATTCTTTTGTGACTTTGAAAAGAAAATTTCTCATGAGTGCTTGTCTTATTTTTATTTGCATCTTTGCGCACTCAAGGTTTATTGAAGATCTTTTACCTCATGCTTACCATGGTGAGTATGTTGGTTTTTATTGGCTAAATGCTCTCACTAGCTTTTGGCATTTTCAATTGGTATCCCTAAGCTTGTGAACATACTCCTTTAAAGATCTTCTTTTTTATCTCGGTTGGGCCTATCTTATGTTGAATCTTTGAAAATTGGTATCTTCTTATGGCTCAACCATATCTTTGGTGCAAGTGCTATGATTTGCTTTTACTTTATGCACACTTGCACTTGTTGCGTGTTCTAGATGATTTTGGGGGAGTGAGGATTCCATATTTGTTCACTCCTCAATAGTGTGTGAACATTGGGGAGCTTCTCCAATTTTATTTAGAACTCTCTTTTCGGATCTCTTTGATTGCCTTTCTCCTTTGTGGAGATGTTTAGAATGAGTTCATCTTATTTGCAATCTTTGGATCCTCAATATAGTTTTATTTCCTCCAAATATTCTTCATTGGATATGTGCATTTGATTTCGCTCATATCTTGAGAAATGCACACCTTATGGAGGAACTCATATTATATTGGCCTTCTAAATTTTTCTTCCCATTTCGGCAATCGATGCCAATGGGGGAGAAATTTAGAGGGTTTAAGGGAATTTGGTTTTATGCTTTCGTTTGGTTATTAAGCATTTGCCTCTCATGCTCATGCATCATTGCTTTGTAAGGTTGCTTAATTCATTATATAAACCCTCTTAAAAGGGATTGTCATCAATTACCAAAATGGGGGAGATTGAAAGAGCATGGTTGCCCCCATGTGTTGTTTTGGTAATTAGTGACAATCTCTATGGACTAATGGTTGCATTGAGTTATACTTGTAGTGTTTGTCCATAGGAGTGCTTGAAGACCATATGTTGGTTTCAAGGTGGAAAGAATAATATTAAGTGATGACCAAGAGGTTTAAGGTGTTATCTAAAGAATGGTCATGATGGTGTTGAGCATAGTGCAAGTATGTCTTGAAGATTAAGATTGAGTGAATGTTCATGTTAATCTTCAAGACATCATCTTTATGAAGAGAGAAGTAAAGATACAAGTTGGTTAGTTCAAGTCCAAGAAGAGCATCTTGAAGAGATCACATGCTTGGAGCTTGTCACCCTTTTGGAGATAATGGTCAAGTGAAGATGATCTCCCATAGTGGTGTATGGGGGAGCAATCTATGAGTCTTCACCGAGCAAAGCGCAATCAAGAAAGGTGTTACCACTTGAGGAGATCAAGATCGTCATCATCTAGCTCAAGTGGAATGCGCAAGGCAAAGGTATGATATTGATAGGGTTTTAGGATAGCTAACCGTACTATCAAGAGGGGCTCTCAAGTGAGCTTTAGCGTATTGGTCGTAGAGAGCTCAAACCTTTGCATCATTGGCATCATCCTTTCTTGGTTCTTATTTGACTCTTATCGTAGTGAGGTCTTGGTGCTTGTCGTGATAGTCATGACAAGCTTAAGACCTTCGAAAACGATATTTGGTTATTGCGTTTTCGGTGGTGGAGATTTTGCCGATTCACTAGTGAGGAAAGGTTCACACCTTCCTACCCATACCAAAATCTCCATTGCCTATTCTTAGTTGGCTTTTATCTAGATGTGGTTTTAGAGCTTATCATGATCTACAATACAAGCTCAAGTTCATCAAAAACGGATTTCGTATGAAAAACCTTTTGTGTTTTTGATATAGAAGGATCACCAATTATTATCTTATAGAGAGGTCTAACCTTTCCCCATTTGGTTGTATCCTCCCTTGTTGGACTAGGATGTTTCTCTGCATAATCTTGTAGTGCTCGTTGTGGTGATTCCAACGAGCCAAGAACATCGAAAACGGAGTCCGGATGATCAAAATATGTTCGTTTTAGTGTCGGGTGTTCCTGCAGTTTGGCCAGCCTTGCCAGGCTCAAGGCCAGGCTCAAGGCCGGGCTCAAGGCTGGCCTACTCGGGCACCTGGCCGGCCTTGGAAGCTGGCAAGCCGGCCTAGGTCGGGCCCAAGGCTGGCCTCCCTGCGCGTGAAGATTCCATGCCGGCCTTGGGGCCGGCCTCCAAGCCGGCAAGGCCGGCTTCCCTGCGCAGGCAGGAAAACCCTTCAAATGGTCACTTTTCCCCACCCTTTAAAAGGGGTTGTCTCCTACCTTTTGAAGGGGACCTTTGAGCACGTTTTTCCTGTCTCTCTCCTCCATTGTTGACCTTTGGAAAAGCTTGCCTACCTCTCAATCCCTCCCATGATTCTTGCATATCTTTGAGGGAAAAGTGAGAGGAGATTTAGATCTACATTTCCACCAATCCATTCCTCCTCTAAGTGAGGGGAACCTAGTAGATCTTGATTTTGGACTTCTTGGTGATTCTCCTCTTGTTCTTCCTCTTAAATCCCTCCATAGCATTAGTTCGTTTGGTTGGATTTTGGAGAGAAGGATTTGACCACTTAGTGTGTTCTTGCCATTGCATCGGTTGCATCGGTTTGAGTTCTCCACGGCGATTCGTGGAAGTTGAAGTTGAGCAGCTTGTTATTCTTGGGTGTTTGGGTGCCCTAGAGGTTGTTCCTATAGGGCACGTTGGTACCCTAGACGGTTGTTGGTATCTCGGAGTTTTGGTGGCTCACGGGATTTGTTGGGAGCCTCCAATTAGGTTGTGGAGTGTGGCTCAACCTTGTTCGTCTCAGAGCTTTGGTAGCTACGAAGACATTGCCGGGAGCCACCAATTGAGTTGTGGTGTGTGCCCCGGCCTTGGAGCATCAAGTCTTGGCGGCTCGGTGCATTTGGTGAAGACCCTCCAACTTGTGGAGTGTGCTTCATCCTTGTAAAGGTTCTAGTTGTCAACCTCAACGGCAACATAGTGACAAGTGCCTCGCCACATCGGTGGTAAGACAGAAAGGAGATATGGTGTGCCATTTCAAGGCTACTCGGTGTTTCACTTTGGTGAACACTACGCCGCTCCAACGGAGACTAGCTTCCATTGGGAAGTGAATTTCGTGATAAATCATCGTCTCCAAGTGCCTCGGTATTTCTATACCCGAACTTCTTACTTATGCTACTTACTTTGTGATAGCCATCAAGCTTGAAGTTATATATCTTGCTATCAGCTAGTCGATTATATTGCTTAGCATAAGTTGTTGGTGCACATAGGTAAACCTAGGTAGTTTAGGTTTTGGCTTGATAAATTAAACGTTAGTTTTATTCCGCATTTATTCAAGCCTTAACCGTAATAATTTTAAATCGCCTATTCACCCCCCCCTCCCTCTAGGCGACATCCGTGTCCTTTCAAGGGCGATGAAAGGAAACCAAGAAGGGATAAAAACTCAAACTTGGGGATGCCCAAGGCACCACCAAGAAAATTTAATAAGTACCAAGTATCTAAGCTTGGGTCCCCTTCTTTGTCAACAATTATAAAGTTGTCTCCATTAAAATTACAGTTTTATTGCTTTACATGATATGTCATATTCTTGGAGCAACTTTATGTTATGTTTTATTTTTGTTTGTGATTGCTTGCTGCTATTTACAATCATTGTATCTTGCACTCTTTTTTGGGAGAGATACACACTATATTTATTCATATGATGCTCATTACTTATCATGGAAACCAATCTCGAGCCATGTTTCGGTACTCTGCCTGAGCGGGGAGATCATCGTCGGAGGTATCTACACCACCACTGTTGCCTCCATGATGATTTGCGAGTTGTTCATCCTTGGACTACGGATTCTTAGAAGTATCTAGATGGTTGTCTCTCCTTCATGTTCGGCAATGCAAAGGTCGCATGAGCTGCCAACATTATCGAGATCCATGTGGTGTAATTGCTATTAGCTGTTGTGTTTGCTGGGATATGATGAATTGTGATATTATGATATTTTATTCATATCATGCTTTTGTTATCATTTTAGTGCTTTATTTATGTTATTACATGCTCTCCTATTTATGGGTATACTCTGGCCAAGTTTATGTGTAAAACTCCAAGAGGGAGCGGGTGTTCAATACTGGGTTCATGCCCCATTTCTGCATTTAAGTAACAGAAACGTGTAGAGGGTGATGTGTCATTGCCACTAAAGATAAATAATGGTTTCTTTATAATCTTTGGATGATACTTTTATTGTTTATATTATGCACTATGATTAAAACAATACTCTGTTGTTCTCAACTTAAATCTGAGAGATGTAAGCATATAAGCGGTCTCGAGGGTGAGTATTAGTAATATATGTGGTACTCGTGTGCGATCAATTCAATTTGGTGTAATGCTTACATGAATATTTCCATGAACATCTTGCTATCATAATTAACTAAATTCAATTTCGTCAATTGCTCACCTATAATTTGTTTACCCATAAGTGTTTTATTACTTATGGAACGATACCACAAGTGAAACTATATATGTCCCCTATCCATTATTTTATATGGATGAAAATATTGTTCTCCACTAGTCCATTTTACTATTATTCGTGTTATGCTATATATTCCACACTATACTTTTAATCTCTTGTGTTTTACGAGATGGAAAGCTTAACAACCTTCCTGAAACGTTCGGACAATGTGTTTTGTGTGTTGTGTGCAAGTCCTAACTGCTTCAAACTTTGTTGAGTATTATATTCCTACTAGTTCGATAAACCTTGGTCCTTCACCGAGGGAAATTATCACTGTGCTACATCATACCTTCTGTCAGGATCCCGATGGATCTGACGAGCTGAGATCAGCTAGAACAACGATTGGATGGAATTAAAGAATTGGAAGATAAAATTAGGATTTATATTTTCTTGATTGATGCAACAGAATAGAGGATAGCCTTAGATGGACCTAGCCAACTGATACGTGTCACATGTTTCTACTATCTTATTACATCATTTTTATGCATTTTGTCGGACTAACCTATTGACAAGATGCCTAGTGCCAGTTTCCTGTTTTTGCTGTCTTTTCATTTCAGAAACTTACCACAGGAAATATTCTCGGAATGCGCTGAAAATTTACAAGGATTTTTTATTCGCCAAGACGGAGTTTCAGTCCAGAGGGCAGCCCTGGGAGCCACCCACAGGGCAGGGACGACCCCCAGCCGCAGCCTGCCCTAGGGCGGCGGGTGGGACCCGCCCCTGCTCCTGGTGGGTCCCCTCGGCCCCCTCCGACGCCTATAAAATCAGATTAATCCCAAAAACGTCGAGGCGGCCATTATTTTCCAAAGAAGTCACCCCGAGGCGCCACCACCATAAACCCTAGTTCGGGGGTGATTTGGAAGCTGATCCCGGCACCCTGCCGGAAGGGAGATCGATCCCGGAGGGCTCTTCATTGCCATGCCTTCCTCCGGGATGATTTGTGAGTAGTCCCACCTTGGACTACGGGTCCATGGCAGTAGCTAGATGGTAGTCTCTCTCCCTTGTGCTTCATGTATTATGATCTTCTGAGCTGCCTAACATGATCTAGATCGATTATTGTAATGCTATGTGATGTGTTTGCTGGGATCTGATGGATTATGAAGTTATGATAAGATTATGCATGATTCTTATATGTTCATTTATGTTCTTGCATGCTCTCCGATGTGCGTAGTTACTTTGGCCAAGTGATTGTGTGTATCTCCAAGAGGGAGTATTTATGCTAGATAGTGGGTTCATGCCCCCTTTTGTTCCTGGCCACGAGTGACAGAAACGTCTAAGGGCGAGGGTGTGCTATTGCTACTAGGGTAAAACAGCGGTGTTAATATCTCTTTTGATATTAATATTGCTTACTTCATGCGCTTTACTTAATGCAAATGTCTGTTGCTTGCAACTTAATACCGTTGGGTGACAGGCTGGATAGCGACCCCACGGTGGACTTTTTAGACAAAGATGCAGTTGGACTCAACTGTCTTTGTTCGTTGTCGTGATGCCTACATAAATATTATCATGTTCTCTATGTCATAGCTAGATTAAGTTTGTGTTATAATCTTGTCAATTGCCTAGCTGTAATTTGTTTACCCATCAGATGAGTGTTTTATTTACTTGAGAGACTCCACTAGTGAGCCCATGGCCCCCGGTCCATCTTTTTACGTTGATTGCAACCTTTATTCATAACTTTTCATCATCATTACTCCTCTGGTCCCCTTTCATATTTTCATCTATTTCACTATACAATTAACTGCTTTGTTTTCTGCGAGACCGAAAAAATTGACAACCTTTCCGCCGTTGGGTGCAAAGTAATTGGTTGAGTGTGTGCAGGTCCACGTCTGTTGAAGATTAAGCGCCAGAGATCTTCAACATTCACTTTGTTGTTGATTTCAAAGTCCTACTGGTTCGATAAACCTCCGTTCGTTAACGAGGGAAAACTGCTACTTACTACATTCACGCCTTCGCTTGGGGCACAATCCAACGCTACCATCACCGATCATCAAGCAGTTTTCGGGTGCCGTTGCCGGGGACTTTGGAGCTACAACAAGGGGAGTCTCGTACTCTCAATCATTTTACTTTTCTTTTGTCTTGCTTGTTTTATTTCTCGTTTAGTTTATTTTCTTGTTTCAAAATTTTAAAACCCCAAAAAATTAGTGTAGTATTTTATCCTGTTTTATTAGTATGCTTAGTTCTTTGGTTGTTCTTAATGGCTACTTTCTTTCAAACTAGATCTTGTTGTGGTTTCACAGAAGATCAGCAAAAATACTATAAGGAACACCGCTTGTCGCAAAAAGGGAAACAACTTTCGGAATTTCTGAAAAAGTGAACTTGTATGCTGAAAATATAAGTTTCCTCTATGATATAAAATGTTCTTGTGGGAGGCGCACTCCACACCTCCCCTTCCAATGTCCGGACAATGAAAATGAAACCTTAGCTTCTTATTCTAGGGAAAATTTTGATTTCTTTGATGTTGAACAGATTGAAGAATTTGTTGCTTTTAAGGGTGCCTATGAAATTGCTTCTTTGCTGGAGAACATTGATAATGCTCGTTATCAAACTGAGAATTTTACTATACTAAAATATTTCTTTGAGAATTACAATGATAATTATTATATTACTGAATATGTTAAGAAAGTCTCTCCTCCAAAAGGAGAGACCGATGCTTTGCAGGAACCTATGGAGGAGGAAATTGCTGAAACTAAGATCCCATTAGGTGAAAAAGAGGAGAGTGAGGAACAAAAGGAGGAGCTACCTTCTAATGAAAGTAACTCTTTAACTTTTACTTTGTATGATATGCAACAACTTCAATGGCTCAAGAAAGACAAAAATAAACTGTCAAATGCTTTTACTACTGTTATTTGTGATGAATTTAATGATACTCCTTTATCTATGCCTCCAATTGATATTTATGATAATAAAAAGCATGTTTTATGTGATAGCTACATTGTTGAAATTTTAATAATGCTAATGAAAATTATTATGAGAGAGGAAATTATGGTTGTTGGAGTTCTCATGTTACTAAGACACCTCTCTTTTTGTTGCAAGTTTTGAAGTTGCACTTGCTTTGTCTTCCTATGCTACTAGCTTTATGCTCCAATGAATTATTTTCATACAAAATGCCTATGCATAGGAAGTGGGTTAGGCGTAAATATGTTTGGTATTTGTTTCTTGATGCTCTCTTTTGTCAACTCTTATTCTTATTAGAGCATCATTGAAATCATTGCGCCTAGCTAAAAGGCGTTAAAGAAAAGCGCTTTTGGGAGGCAACCCATTATCTTTTTCCTTTCAGTTTTCCTTAGTCATGGAGTTGTTGCCTCTGTAGCAACTTCATTGTATCTTTTTGTTTTGGTTTTTTGTGCCAAGTTTAGCCTCTAATGCATTGAAAGTGCGAGGTATTGTTTTGCTGTCCAGAAACAGATTATATGCGCCTGTTGCAGAAAATCTCGAACAATCACTGAATTTTATATTTTTCTGATATTTTTAGACAGCAAGCCTGATACTTTTATCTAACTATCTATCTTTCGTTAGTTTTGAGTTTTCTGATTTGAGCTACAGAAGTGCCTTGAAAAATTCGATCTTTACAGACTGTTCAGTTTTTGACAGATTCTGCTTTTATTTTGTATTCGTCTCTTTTACTATCGTCAAATGTGATACTCTAGAGGTGGAGTGTCATATTGAGGCTTAGTAAACAGTAGCTAATGCCCAATAAAGTTGTTTGCAATTTGTCTTGAGTTGAACACATGTGCATTTTAATTTATGAGCACTAACCCTCTAATCAGTTTATCAGAAGTTTTGTGTGAAGGGAGTTTTGAAGTTCCAAAGGAGAGGATAATGAAGAAATTGAAGATGGATCAGAGCTCAAGCTTGGGGATGCCCCCATGGCACCCCCTCTGAATATCAAGAACCATCAGGCGTCTAAGCTTGGGTATGCCCAAGGCATCCCCTCCTCTTCATCGACTATCATAAGGTCGTCTTCGTTGAACTACGTTTTTATCACTTTACATATTATGCTATGCTTGGAGTGTCTTTTTTCTTTCAGTTTTGTTTTGTTTGTTTGTTGGTCATATCCTTGTTGGATCGTAGCTTTATTTGTGTGGGAGAGAGGCACGCTCCGCTTTTTCATTTGAATACTCCTTTGCTGCACTTATATCTTGTTGAGTATTCTTAGCTACTGTTTGTTTGCTAGTAAGCTCTCTCTTTTAGCTTTTATCTTGTTTAGAGCTGCTAGTTGTTGATGTTAAACTCTCTTGTTCTTCACTTATACTTGTTGGAGAGTTGTTATTGATAAATTGCTTGAATTGTCAAAGTGACAAAATGCTATCCATGTGATATTGGAATGAAATGAAAGCCTGCATAGTCTTGTAGATCATTGTGTGGATACTTGATGCTTCTTAATTGTTTTGAGATATTAAGATGAATGCTTAAACTTGCTAGTTATTTGAGTGGAAATTGATTAGTAAAGAAATACAGTTAAAAGCTTGAAACAGTGTGGTGTTTCGTAGTTGTTAATTCATAAATCTAATCTTTCCATCAAAAGAACTGTTTGGTCAACAAGGGAGACAGTGTAGAGTGTTAATGGTTATGATTGACTGATGTCTTAAGCCAAAAAACTCTGTACTAAGTGTGATGTCCACTCGTGCATCCAAATCCCGAAGCCAAACTATCTTGCCAACTGAGTCCACCATATCTACCTATGCATGGTATTTCCTGCCATTCCATGTAAATTTGTCATGTGCTACCTTTAAAACCTTCAAAATATTCTCGTTTTGGGGCCTCTGTTTTCAAGCTCATGAGGAAGTAAGGAGGGGCTTCGTTATAGCTATGTCGAGCAAGGTTTTTCTTTTATTTTCCTTCCCCCCCCTCTATTTCACCCGGTGTTGATGGTTTATGTACTCACTTGAATCAACCTGAGAGCGGCTTAAGCAAAATATAAATATAACTCACCATTCTCCTCCGCACAATGAAAATCTGAGAAATCAGCTCAAACATTGGTTAGTGGTGAAACAAAGGAGAAAGAGGAATGTACTCGTTCCTCTAAAACCAGCCATTCTCACAACTCTAAAGACCTTGCTTGACATAGGGGACTAATGAGCTTCTGAGCTATGGAATCGTTGACGGAATTATGCATCTCTCAAAATTGCTTTTATCTCTGTTTTTCAAAATCAAAAAGCTCTAGCACATGACTAATCCCTGCTTCCCTCTGCGAAGGGCCTTTCTTTTACTTTTAAATGTTGAGTCAGTTTTCCTTTTCCTTCTATCTCCACCAAAGCAAACATACAGCATTGACCCTAGGTATCATTGATCATATTGCATTGTGGCTTCTGCAGCAGAGACGTGGTTCAGATGACCACGGCTGACAGTCATAGCCTTGGCTGCTGGTGTAGAGGGAGCTGGTGCAGGTGTCGAGGTAGCAGGTGCCTTCTGGGGACACTCCCTAGAGTAGTGACCCGGCTGACCATAGCTGTAGCAAGTGGGCCTCGGTGGTGGTGGAGGCAGCTGAGGACGGAACCCACTTCCAGCCGCACCCAAGGTCGAGGTAGCTGGGCGAGGCAGAGGTGGCCTGTACCCTGAAGGCCTTGGCACGAAAGGAGCACGAGGCACAGCATTGAAGGGCACAAAGACCCTGCGCTTCTTGCCCTCATAGGAAGAGGAGCTCTGATTGTCCATTGGAGCTGGCCTCTTGGAAGACTCCAGCTCATTCCTTCCCTGCTCCATAGTGAGAGCCTGATTGTACAGCTCCTGGTAGGACTGGAACTTGAAGGGCAAGAGCTCATATCGGAGCCGAGGTGCAAGTCCCTTGCGAAACAACTCTTGCTTGTCATCATCATTTGTCACGTCCCGAGGGGCGTAACGAGAGAGGTGGTTGAACTCACGCCCATAGGATTGGACGTCCATGCGTCCCTGGGTCAGATCCAGGAACTCCCTCCTCTTGAGGTCCATGATGGGCTTGGGGATGTAAGCCGCACGGAAGGCGGTGCGGAACTCCACCCAGGTGAAGACATGGCCAGCATCAAACATTGACACATGGCTCTCCCACCAAGAGCCAGCTGCCCCAGTCAGAAGGTAGGTGGCGAAGTTCACTTGTTCCGCCACCGGAACATGCAAGGCGGCGAACTTGCGCTCGAGAGCACGGAGCCAATCATCAGCATCCAGCGGCTCTCTAGCCTCAGAGAAGGTCGGTGGCTGGGAGCGCAAGAACTCCGTGAGGGTGTTGCAGTCGTTGTTCCTGCGAGCACCCTGCTGCACCAACTGCTCAAGCAGACGCTCATTGCGCAGTCGGTTCTCTTCGATGGCCATCAGAACCTCCGCCATTGATGGTGGTGGCGGTGGCTCAGGATCGCCTGGGTTACCACGACGAGTAGGAGCCATTCTGAAGATTTGGAACAAGGACATAGTTAGTAACCATCTCCAAATAGTTAGGATAGAGCATTAGCGTCCTCCCTGATACAGAGATTTAAGATGGCACTAACACAAGAACATACTAAGGCAACCACGTGTGACACCACGTCAACGCGGCGGTAGCAAACAGAAGTAAAGGGCTCGAGACATACACTGGACGGTAAGAACCCAACCCCGAGAACCTAAACTTTGACACCACGTTAAAACAAATAGAGGTAAGGTAACTCAGAGTAGAGCGAGTTGGGTAAAGAGTAAAAATAGTCCTAAGAGGGTTTTCACAACTCATTTTTAGGTTATAAATAACTTTCACAACACTAGACTCGACATCGACCAATAGAACGGGTTTCCTACAGGCAGTCCTGCTCTGATACCAACTTGTAGCGCCCCGACCCCCGAATTATACAGAGAGGCTATGTAACCCACAGGCTATGCTACACAATCGAAGGGCATTGGGATTACCGCTCCCACGCAACACATCGATCGTGCCATAAACACTAGCATAGCTAACAATGTATAATAAAGAGATCAAGACTTATGGAACAACTGGCACATCACAGACTCTACGACACAAAAGATCATATAACAACTCATATAGCGAGAAAGATACGAAAATAAACAACAGGGGTCACAGACCCATCATTTCATCAAGCGGAAGCCAAATATGTTGTCTAAACAACAAGATCCAAAAGATGGCCTAAGAGGCCTACAGATAAACAAAACCCAGCCAGCTTGTTCCACGACGTCCCAAGCTGCCACCTGGGAACCCCAGACTACTCGTCGATGTCAACGAAGAACCCACCTGTCTGCTCGGTGACGTCCTCCTCTGAAACAAATAATAATCAATAAAGAGAGACTGAGTACGACGTACTCGCAAGTTTAGTAGGGCGATATAGGCCCAATCATGACATGGCTCTAAAGCTGTATAGTAGTTGTTTTGCTTAAAGCTAGTTTTCATGTTTAAAGAGATAAAAGACTCGTGGTATCGACTACTCAGAAGTTTTTTTTCATAAAGGGGTAAGATAGTAGACTTTTATCTTCGGTTCACCTTGAACCCATAGTAGCCATTTCTCACCACTCATCTCCACCAAGGCACTCACTCGAATCACCCTCGAGGAAATGAACCTTTTAACACCCATTGAGTTGCAACCTCTAGTTGCCAAATTTTAAACAAGTTAAAGTTTTCTATGATCTCGTAAATCCATTCCCAAGGCGTCCATAACCGCGGACACGGCTTTTCGAAAAGATTAAACCCTGCAGGGGTGTACTAATTTACCCATTGGTACCGTCCGGCTCGCCTGATTAGCTCTCTTCCGGGAAAGCTGGCAAGTGGGCGCGGTTAAACCTTACCTCGCATGAGACTATCCAAGGATCATCGTGGCGACAGGACAAGTTTATCCAGCCTATTTCAGCCCCTGCCCCCATCGCCACACCCTAACACCACACACCCTCTTCATCGCGCCTTCGTCCACCTACAACTCACACGCAAATGGAAAGCGAAAACTAGAGGACCCTTGGATAGGCCCGCACAAGTTATTCAGTTAGTAGGGAGCCCATACCCCCACCAATGGCAGCACGCTCAAACCTTGGTTCCGAAGACAAGAACTCGCACATAGGGGCAAGAATGAGGCAAAACACCATCCCGATGGCAACTCATCCAAGCCTTTTAAACATTTTAATTAAGAAACCACAAGTATCCACCATGTCCAAACATTCCATCAACTTCATAATCATGGAAATAATCACCGGACAAGTAAGCATTTGACTAAGCATGGCTAAGCATAATTACAACAGTTATATCTTTACTCAGGCCAACACATCAAACCTATGGTTCATAGGAGGGAGAACATGTAATGGTTTAGGGAACATGCAATTCATAGGATACTCTATGTCTTGATCAAAAGTTGACATTAGAATCGAATGCATTATTGTGGTGGATAAAATAGTTGTAGAAAACAATAGGATGCTATATGCCAAGAAGGTTAGGTTATCTCTTGCCTTGCTGACGGGGTGTGTAGTACGGATCGTCGGGGTAGTGAAAGAACAAACCATGCCCGATATGTCGCCTAGAGGGGGGGGGGTGAATAGGCGATTAAAACTTTTTCTAATTAGGGGCTTGATAATTGCGGAATAAAACTATGTGTTTAAATTAACAAGCCAACAACCTAATTACTAGGCTCACCTATGTGCACCAACAACTTATGCTAAGCAATTCAAGCAACAAGGTGATAGCAAGATATGAACTTCAAGCACGAAGGCTATCACAATGTAAATTGCATAAGTAAAGCTCGGGTATAGAAATAACCGAGGCACGCGGAGACGAGGATGTATTCCCGAGTTCCTCCTTGTTAAGGGAGTACGTCTCGTTGGAGCGGTGTGAGCTCGCCACAAGAGGCCTACTCAAGATGCCACAAAGGCCTCACCCTATTCTCCGATGAACCTCACCCAAGGGTTTGGTTCACCTTCCACTATCGGAATCCTTCGAGGCGGATTCCGGAGCCCTTTACAACTTCTCTTGGGGCACACACCCACAACTCAATTGGGGGGCTCCCAAATTCGTGCCGAAGATTTACAACTCGAAGTCTTCGCGGTGCCTCCAACCGTCTAGGGTACACGATGCACCCAAGAGGCAACAAGCTCTTGGGAACACAATGCACCCAAGAGTAACAAGCTTCTCAATGTCGATCTTCACGTATCACCGTAGGGAGAGCAACCCGATGCAACAAATGCAAGAGGCAAGAACACACTAAGTGGTCAAATCCTTCACTCTCAAATTCCAACCAAAGCAACTAATGCTATGGAGGGAATAAGAGAGGAAGAACAAAGGGGATGAACACAAAGCAACCCCAAATCTAGATCCACAAGGTTCCCCTCACTTAGAGGAGAATTTGATTGGTGAAATGGTAGATCTAGATCTCCTCTCTTGAAACCCTAAATTTGGGCAAGAATCATTGGAGGGGAAGAGAGGAATCAAGCTCACAAGGATTAGAACAAAGGGGAAGAGCAAGAACAAGTGAGCAAGGTGTGTAACCAGGTTTTGGGGGGGGGGGGGGGGGGAGGAGGCTTTTTATAGCCTCCCCCAAAAACTAGCTGTTGGAGCCTGTCCAGGCCGGAGACTCCGGAGTAAGTGACCGGAGACTCCGGCCTGCTGGGTCATCGGGGAGGCCGGAGATTCCGGTCCTTGGGGCCGGAGACTCCAGCCAGGCCGGAGACTCTGGGCACCCTCCGGGGGAGCTCCGGACCCCTATCCAGAGGCGCACCACACAGATGCAAATGGGCTGAGAAAAATAAGAGGGCCGGAGACTCCGGTCCTACTCCGGGGGAACTCCGGACCGAGTCCAGAAGCGCACCACACAAAGTCGATCGACAGCGAAAAACAGAGACTGGAGACTCCGGGTCCTTGGGGGCGGAGACTCCGGACCCTCTCCGGGGTAGATCCAAACAGAGAAAACCAGAACTGCCATAACTTTTGCAAATGAAGTCCGAATCGAGTGAATCCAATTTTGTTGGAAAGAAGACGACAAGAGCTTACCCTACAAAAACTGAAAATATGAAAACAAGCAAAGGAGATTGTGCGGAGGGTTGGAAGAGTGAAACCTTCCACACGGAAGAACCGGCAAAATCTCCAAAACCGAAAATGCAAAATAAGACGCCTATGAAAACGGTTTTCGGTGAACTTAGCCTTGTCATGACAAGCACGACAAGCACCAAGACCACACTACGATAAGAGCCAAATAAGAACCAATAAAGATGATTGTAAGGATGCAAGGATGCAAAGGTTTGAGCTCTCCACGAACGATACGATCACGATACTCGGTCGAGAGCCCCTCTTGATAGTACAGCTATCTATCCTATAACCCGGTCTCTCAACTAACATCATGAGACCGGTAAAATAAAAGCCCTACCAAGATCATACCTTTGCCTTGCGCATTAATCCACTTGAGGTCGATGGAGACGATCTTCATCTCCTCAAGGCGAACCATCTTCTTGATTGCGCTTCGCTTCGTGAAGATTCACATGTGGCTCCCCCATACACCAAGATGGGGGAAGCACCACTTCGGCATATCTTCACTTGGCCTTTATCTTGATGACGAACACCTTGGCCTTGATCAACAAATGATCTCCTTCCCTTAACCTTGACTCCAACACATGGAAAACAAGCAAGACCTTGACTCCAACACATGGAGAAAAGCAAGCAAGATCTTCACTTGGCCTTTATCTTGATGACGAACACCTTGGCCTTGATCAACAAATGATCTTCTACATTGACCTTGACTCCAACTAATGGAGACAAGCAAGCTTGGCCTTGATCAACAAATGATCTTGACACAAGCTTAAGGACAACCTACACATAGAGATCAATGCAAATGTTAGTCCATAGAGATTGTCATTAATTACCAAAACCATACATGGGATCAACCATGCACTTTCAGGTAGGTAGGGGAAACCTCGACTCCGGAATCTATCGATACCCAAAAAATCATAGAAGAACAAATAAATAACACAAAGACAAGGTGCAATGCACAATCATGATGGCATGTCAAGTTCATGCAATGATATCATCATATAATTTATCTAACAATTTAAATGGAGTGCCAAATAATTAGTGCAATTATTTGGAAGCAACCCCATATTTAACTTAGTGACCACACTGTTTATAACTTATTACATTACTAAAAAGTGGCTTAAATATGCATGAACATGACATGATTAGATAGGTATTGCTTTACTGATAATTTTGATACTTGGTTTGCAAGTTTCCGAGTATCGATGAACAATTGGTGAATTAAATGGTTATTTGAATTTAATTCTTTTAACCAATTATAGAATAACATCAAAGGAAAGTTTGTTGTCATGATGTGATATTAGCATGGTTAGATAGCATTTGAATTGCTGATCAAATTGATATCTCACTTGCAAGTTTTGAATTAACATTTAATAAGTTGTGAAAATTCTCAAACTAGTATTGAAGCTAGCTGGTACTTCCGGTGAGACGCCCGGTAGTTCCGGTAATGCCGGTACCTCCGGGTCTACTTCCGGTTATAAACACAAACGTCCAGTACCGAAAACTCCTAGTCGGTACTTCCGGTGAAGTGCCCGGTAGTACCGGTAAAGCGGTACTGTACTAACGGTGGTACTTCCGGAGCTACTTCCGGTTATAATGTGGGGTATCCAGAACCGAACTTTGTTAACCGGTACTACCGGCAGGAAATTACCAGTACTACCGCTCATGTCAGTTTGACCAGGGAGAGGCCATGATCGGCGCGGCGCGCGCGGTGACCGCGACGCCGGCGAGCACGCGCACGGCAACGTGGGTCGTTCGGGGACGGGCTACTAAGCGCACGGGACGCGAGGGACTGCGGCGAGCTAAGAGTTAGCGGCGCCGCCACCTACTGGTCGCCGGAGCGATGGGTACGACGACGACCGGCGGCGGTGCTAAAGCGGACTACGGTGACTCGGCGCTCGAGAAAGAGAGGAGGAGAGTGAGGAGGTCCAGGAGGAAGGGGTCCTCACTAGGAGCACGAAGAGCAGGTCGGAGAGGGGCGAGGAGCTCGGGAATGGCGGCAATGGTGCTCGACGCGCGGCGGCCGGCGTGAGGAAGATGAGCTCGATGGCGGTGATTCCGGGCGTCCCGGCTCGATTCCTTGGACGGGGACGACGAGGGCGACGAGGCGGAGGAAATGGCCGGCGTCGATCTGCTCGGGAAAGCTCCTAACGGCGGCGATGCGAAGGTGAACGGCGGCGGGGCGGCGTCGGTCGGGATAGCTAGCTAGGGTTGGATCTCGATCCGGAAAACGGGGAGAAAGAGGTGGGGAGAGAGAGGGGAGCAGGTGGGCGTCGGTTGGGGCCTCCTTAACCCTAGGTGGGAACATCCGCGTGCGGGGAAGCGGCGTCATGGCGACAGTGCTCGCCACTATCGCCACAGGTGAAAGAACAACTATGCCCGAGATGTCGCCTAGAGGGGGGGGGGGTGAATAGGCGATTAAAACTTTTTCTATTTAGGGGCTTGATAAATGCGGAATAAAACTAGGTGTTTAAATTAACAAGCCAACAACCTAAAATTCTAGGTTTACCTAAAGTGCACCAACAACTTATGCTAAACAAGGCAAGCAACAAGGTGATAGCTAAATATAAACATCAAGCACGAAGGCTATCACAATGTAAAGTGCATAAGTAAAAGCTCGGGTATAGAAATAACCGAGGCACGCGGAGACGAAGATTTATTCCCGAGTTCCTCCTTGTTAAGGGAGTACGTCTCGTTGGAGGGGTGTGAGCTTGCCACAAAAGTCCTACTCAAGATGCCACAAAGGCCTCACCCTATTCTCCGATGAACCGCACCCAAAGGTTTGGTTCACCTTCCACTATCGTAATCCTTCGGGGCGGATTCCGGAGCCCTTACAACTTTTGGGGCACACACCCACAACTCAATTGGGGGCTCCCAAAGCGTGCCGAAGCTCCACAAGCCGAAGTCTTCACGGCACCACCGTCTAGGGTCCAATGACCCAAGAGTAACAAGCTCCCAACCTTCAATCCCACGAATCACCGTGGGGAGCACAACCTGATGCAACAAATGCAAAAGGGCAAGAACACACCAAGTGGTCAAATTCTTCTCCCCAAAATCCAACTGAAGCAACTAATGCTACAGAGGGATTTAGGAGGAAGAACGGAGGAGAAACACAAAGAACTCCAAAATCTAGATCCCACAAGTTCCCCTCACTTAGAGGAGATTTTGTTTGGTGGAAAGATGGATCTAGATCTCCTCTCTTGTTTCCCTAAATTTGGGCAAGAATCATCAGAGGGATTAGAGGGAATTGGGCTCTCAAAATGTTGGCAATGGAGGAGAGAGAGCAAGGGATGAGATCTACCCAAAAAATGGGGAAGAAACCCCTTTTATAGGTGGCTCCAAAAAGGAGCCGTTGGGGAAGAAAAAGTGGGACAAAAACGAGCTGCAGAGTACCCGGCCTGGGGCCGGCCTGTGCCCCGGCCGGGACGGAAAGGAATCGATCCAGCGAAATAAAGGAAGCAGCGAAGCACAGAGCAACCGGCCTGGCGACCCGGCCTTGGGCCGGCCTGGGACGCGCCTGGGCCGGGCAGGTGGCCGAAGGCCCCGGCCTGCCCCCGGCCTCGGGCCGGCCTCGCGGGAGGAAATGGCCGGGATGCCACCCGAACGGCTCGGCCTTGGGCCGGCCTCGGCCCGGCCAGGCCGGCAGCCCCACTTTTTTTTTTCTTTTTCAAATCTGTTTTAAAAAGTACCAAGAATAAAAACGCAATAACTTTCGCATGCGAACTCCGTTTTCGATAAACTTGGACTCGTTGGAATCGTCACAACGAGCACTACAAGAATATGAAGAGAAACATCATAGTCCAAGAATATATTATAAAAATAAACGGGGAAAGGTAAAGGCTCCCATTTGCAAATCGGAAATGCAATAACTTTCACCCACGAACTCCGTTTTCGATAATCTTGGACTCGTTGGAATCGTCACAACGAGCACAACAAGATTATGCATAGAAACATCATAGTCCAAGAAAATATCATAAAACCAAATGGGGAGAGTTAAAAACTCATTTTCGCAAACCGGAAATTCTATAACTTTTGCAATTGACGTCCGAATGAAGTAAAACCAATTTTGTTGGAAAGAGGACGACAAATGCTATCTTTGAAAATGGCAAACAAGCAATGAAGATTTTGCAAAGAAATGGAAGATACAAATCTCCCACACGGATAAACCGGCAAAATCTCCAATACCGAAAACGCAATAGGGAACGCATATGAAAACCGTTTTCGGTGAACTTAGCTTTGTCATGACGAGCACGACAAGCACTAAGACCACACCACAATTCGAGACAAATAAGAACCAATAAAGATGATTGCATGGATGCAAAGGTTTTTGCTCTCTACGGCGATACGATCACGATATTTGGTCGAGAGCCCCTCTTGATAGTACGGTTATCTATCCTATAATCCGGTCTCTCACTAAACAATATGAGACCGGTAAAATAGAAAACCCTATCAAGATCATACCTTTGCCTTGCGCATTAATCCACTTGAGGTCGATGAAGACGATCTTCATCTCCTCAAGACGCACCACCTTCCTCGATCGCGCTTCGGTGAAGATTCACATGATGCTCCCCCATACACCAAGATGGGAGACGCTCTCTTCGGCATATCTTCACTTGGCCTTGAGTGATCAACCTGTTGGGAATATGCCCTAGAGGCAATAATAAAATGGTTTATTAAGCATATTCACGTTTATGATAATAGTTTATTATCCATGCTATAATTGTATTAAATGGAAACATAATACATGTGTGGAATATAAACACCCGGAGTCCCTAGTGAGCCTCTACAGGACTAGTTCGTTGATCAAGAGATAGTTAGAGTTTCCTAACTATGGACTTGTTATAAGTCACTTGATAACGGAGTCATATCATTAGGAGTAATGATGTGATGGACATGACCCAAATAAAGAGTTGCAATTAATCGTGTCACAAAAGTTTTGTTGTCAACACTTTTAATATGCCAAATATAGTTTCCTTAGACCATGAGATTATATCACTCCCGTTCACCGGAGGAATACTTTGTGGACATCAAACGTCACTTCGTAACTGGGTGATTATAAAGGTGGCTTTCAGGTATCTCCGATGGTGGGTTGTTGGGTGATATGAATCGAGAGTGGAATTTGTCCCTCCATGTGACGGAGAAGATATCTCCAGGCCTTCTCGGTAATATAGCATCAAAAGTCTGCAGACATGTGATTAAGTTGTAATCACCGGGATCCTATATTATGGACGAGTAAAGAGAATTTGCCGGTAACGAGATTAAACTAGACATGGGGATGTCAACGATTATATCTCGGGCAAGTAAAATATCGTGAGACAAAGGGAATCGTATATGAGATTAATTGAATCTCCGGCATCGTGGTTCAATCGAGAAAAGGTTTTCGTTGAGTGTATAGGAATTAATATGGGTATCCCGGTCCCGCTATTAATTATTGATATGATCATGTCTATGCATTCTCGAACCCGTAGGGTCACACACTTAACGTTCCGATGAAATTAGGTTTTGCGATGAATTAAATGATGAAGTGAACGAATGGTGATTCGAAGTCTCGGATGGGATCCCGGACGTCACGAGGAGTTCCGGAGGAGTCCGGAGAATAAGATTCATATATGGAAAGTGGTTTCCGGAGGTTTCGGAAAAGTTCCGGAAATTATAGACAGGGTACCGGAAGGTTCCGGAGTGTTCTAGAAGGGTCTAGAAGTGGGACCATATTTTGTATGGGGCCCACATGGTGCAAAGGGGTGCTGCCACCACCTAGGTGGTGCGCACCACCTAAGCCCACATGGGCTGGTGCGGCACAAGGAGGGGGAGTCCCACTCCTAGTTGGACTAGGAGGTGGGCTCTCACCCCTTTAGGAAAGGGGGCCCAAGGAGGAGTCCTTGTTGGACTCCAACTTGGGGGGCAAGTAAGGAGGGGCCGGCCGGCCCCCTCCCCTTGACCTAGCCGGCCACCTATATAAGGAGGGGAGGGGGGGGGGAGGCGCAACACCCCTTGGAGGCTGCCGCCCCATAAGCCCTAGCCGCACCCCCCTCTCCCTCTAGCCCTAGCCGCACGCCCGCACCCCTCCTCTCCCGGAGGGCTGCCGCCATCCAACCTCCACACCTAGCCGCACCCCCTTGCCCTAGGGGCTGCGCCACCTTGCTCCTCTCCCTCTCCTCTTGCTTGGCTTGGCGAAGCCCTGCTCGCGGAGATCGTCATCGTCACCGGCACTACCGTCGTGCTGCTGAGATCATCAAGGCCACGTCGTCTCGCTTGCGGGATCAAGGAGTCGACGTCTTCATCGAGCTGTACGTGTGGACGCCGCGGAGGTGCTGCCCGTTGCTGCACTTCACCGGATTGGATCTCGAGGATAATACATCTCCTCGCGACTAGACGAGTCTAGTTGCGGGGATCGACTAGCCAACCCCTGCACCGACAAAACGCGTTTGTTGATCTTCGAGGGTAAGAGATTGGATCTCATCTTCGCTATCTTCATCTCATAGATCTAGATCCTTGGGGTTTATTCCGCTTTTGCCGCGTAGAAAATTTTTGTTTTCCATGCTGCGACCCCTTCAGTGGTATCAGAGCCTAGATCTATTCGTAGGTGTTGATGCGATTAGAACACAAGGAGTTGTGGGCGTTGATATTTTATGTTGCTACCTTCTCGCGTGCACTTTGCATCTTTGCGGTATTGTGAGATTGAAGCGGCCCGGACCAACCTTACTCGTCCACGCACGAGAGACCGGTTCCACGACTGACATGCAACTTGTTTTGCATAAGTGGCTGGCGGGTGTCTGTTTCTCTTGCTTTAGTGAGGATGCAATTTTCAATGGAAGGCCTTTCAAAAGGATGAGTAAATAAGCAACTATTATATCACCGTTGTGGTTTTTGCGTAGATTAGAACGGTTCTATCTCGTTGACCCAAGCCACGTAAAATTTGCATAAACAAAGTAGAGGCGTCTAACTTGTTTTTGCAGAGGGGGTCAAGTGATGTGATATGGCCAATGTGATTTGTGATAATGTATGCAATGATCATGTTTGTAATTTTTCGCGACTTGCATGTCGACGAGTACGGCAACCGGCAGGAGCCATATGGTTGTCTATTATTTTATGTGACCTGCGTGTCAATGAAATCACCATGTAATTGCTTTGCTTTATTGCTAAGAGTAGCATTAGTTGTAGTTGCAATAGTTGGTGGACAACCATGGTGATGGCGCCAAGATGATGGAGATCATGCCGGAGATGGAGATCTTGCCGGTGCTTTGAAGATGGAGATCTAAGAGCATATGAAGAAAGGCCATATCATATCACAATTATGAATTGCATGTGATGTTAATCCCTTTTATGCACCTTATTGTTATGCTTAGATGTGATCGCGACGGTAGCATGATAAGGTGATCTCTCATGTTAATATCAAGATAATTAAGTGTTCTCCCCTAGTATGCGCCGTTGCGAAAGTTCGTCGTTTCGAAGCATCACGTGATGATCGGGTGTGATAGATTCAACGTTCACATACAACGGGTGCAAGCCAGTTTGCACATGCGGAAATACTACGGTTGTCTTGACGAGCCTAGCATGTACAGACATGGCCTCGGGAACACGGAACCGAAAGGTTAAACACGAGTCATATGAATGATATGATCAACACTGAGTTGTTCACCATTGAAGCTACATCATCTCACGTGATGATCGGTGGTGGTGTAGTGGATTTGGATCGTGTGTCACTAATCAACCAGAGAGATGTTGAGTTTAGTGGGAGTTCGTTAATTTGATTAAATTGAACTAAAATTGTCATTAAACAGAGTGTCCTAAAGATGTCTTTGCAAAATCCTTGTAGATCATGGCCGACTACAGTAGTATGTTTCTTGCTGAGGAGCTACGTCTTGATGGGTCAAACTTCATCGAGTGGTATGAACGTCTTAGAGAAGTCCTATCAACCAATGATCAGCTCTACGTGTTACATGAACCCTTAGAAGAAAAACCCGATGCTTCTGCGAGTTACAACAAGCGTATGGATTGGCTCAGTCGGAGTAAGACTCACATTCAAGTCAATTGGTTGATGAGTGTCTTCATGAATTCAGACCTGTCCAAACAATTCAAGAACTTGAGTGCCATTGAGACTGTCACTAAGCTAAAGGAAATGTTCATAGCACAAGTGAGAATTGCAAGGTTTGAAGGTCTGGGTGTGTTTCTTTCAACTAAGATGGAAGAAAATGATCGCTTAGAAGATCATCTGAAGAAAATGTATAGGATATATCACACTCTTATGGATGCTTGGGATGTGGAGATGAGTGACGAATTCGTGATAGATGGGTTGTTGCATTCGCTTCATCCCAAATTCAAGAATTGTGTCAGAGACTATGTCAAGGAAAGGGATTCGATCACTTATCCGGAACTGATGTCTCGACTTCGTCAGATCGAAAGGAATCCCGTAGCAGGCGGAGGAGCCAACGCAGAAGGTATATTTTGATATACTAGTTATAAATGTTTAAATGTCCCATTTACACTTATGGTGAGCTAAGTATTTGATACTTGTGCTGTTTTATGAAAACAGGGCCTACCGTTTGAGAAGTGCATGGAGGGACTGAGTGGATTTCGCGGGAAGATGGCAATCAAGGAGTTGATGTTGGCGATGTTCTACTTCTACATTTATCGTTTTTAAATTAGAGGATTTGAATAAGTTTTTGTAATCGAATTAAGTGTGATCTTAAATTAGTGTGTCTCGGTTTGTGAGACGGTCATTCATGTTAAAGACAAGTGGTTGTTCTGTTTTCATGAGTAATCCTTTTTTGGAGATCACGTTTCGATTATGAGATTATTGTCCTTTGCTAGATTTAAACGATAATTAGTTAAACACTTATAAAATAAACACATACTAAAATATCCAATACTTAATGATGAGATTTGTTTTAATTGTACTGTTAGTGCTGAAAAGCATGTTGATGCGCATCACTAAATAGTATGATTAAAAATGCCATTTTCTGAAAATGCCATGAGTTGCTGAAAATAAACACAAGTGTTGGTTGTATTTTTCAGTAAATAAAAGACATCATTATTTTATCATGGATGAGTAAATAGGAGTATTTATTCATGTCATGATGAGATCATGGAAGTAAAGGATATTAAATTAACAAGATAATTGAGTCTTTTCGATTTGATCAAAAGAGACAAAATATTTGAGTTATTGTTTAGTATGAAGACTTGTGACAAGTGTTATCACAAATTACAATGTTTAGAGATTATTCAAAAGGTGTTTTGATAAACCTAAAGTATTGTAGTCACATTATATTAGATATTATGTGGTCATAAAAGAAGGGTTCTTGGTTTTAAGGTTTCATTAGTATCATTTAGATTTATTTTGATAACACTCCTGTTTTAAATAAAGGATCTATTTAATGATTTGCGTTTCGCATATGAGTTATGTGAAATAGTGGTTTCAATAATTATGAGATAATTAAAACCAAAGCAAATAAAGTTTTGTAGAATATTCATATGAGATTATGAATAGAGATTCCACAATGAGAGACTAAAAGGGACAAACCAATGTGTTTGGTTGTGTTATGTATTTTAGTGGTTTTATCGTGAAATTGTTTCATGGATAAAAGGAATTGTTGGAAAAATTTAGAAAGATTAAACCTTGCATGTTTATGTATCAAGTGGCACATATGTAAAGTGCTATGTTGGTTAAAACTTGACACATAAAAGGTTTTGATGATGGTGATCATTGAATTTTGGTTTAGCTTGTCTAAATAGATGTAGGTTTCAAGAATATGAATTTTGTCAAAAGTTGCAAAATAATATTCATGATTTACTTGTCATGTTTGAGAAACAAGACATACCTACAAAACTACAAAAGAAGAAATAGAAACTTTAAATACGAAAGTGACTAAGAGTCATTCTACTTTAAGTTTAAATCATAAAGTAATCGTTACTTGTTTTGTGAAAAGAATGTTTCACATATTTATTTTGCAAAAGAGTTTGCGTGGAATAAATAAAACTTAGAGCTAGCAAGGTGCTGGCGGTTCGTATATAAGTTCTCGAATCTTAAGAGTTAAGAGTTTTGGAGGAGTCCAAAGTGTCGAGAAAGTGCATAAGAAACTGAGTGAGATCTAATTAAGATATGTGGTGACATATATTAAGTTAGAGCAGAAATTAATTTCCATAATCAAAATATGTGGTGACATATGTTTGAGTGGGAGCTAGTTAATCATGGTCAAATATAAAGATAACATATTTCTGAGTGGGAGCCAAAGTGGCTTCACAATTTAATATGTGTATGAGGTATATTTGAGTGGGAGTTTACAACATAGTGTTTGAATGAAATGGAGATTTCATAAATGTTGTAAATGTTGTCATGGACGAATGCATAACTTATGAAGTTAGTTTGAACGTCAAATTTTCATGTAGATGAATGTATCTATGGAGGATAGATAAGTTTGATAAACATTAGAGTCAGATGTTTAACCTAAATATTTTTTGAAGGAGTTCAAAATGAAACAAGAGAAGAATGGTTCATCTCATTGTGATATATAGGTGAAGCATTGAGTTGGAGAACTCAATACAAAATTGATGGTTGGAGGATATGTTGGAATTCAATATGAATTGTTCATAGATCTCAACATATAAGAACCATATGTTTGTATATGACGATATGTGACCCAAGTTCTTAATTGTAAGAACATGTTGAATGAGGAGTCATTTTTCATGAGATTGAGATAAATTTAGAAATGGTGGACTTGGTTGAAGTCATAAAGCCAGACTAAATTAGGGATCTCTTAATATCGGAGTAGCACAGCGAAAGCATGATCGGAAATATCAAAGTGACAAGGCTCACTGTTGATTTGTTAAGTCAACAACATATAGGAGTATATGATTAATTCAAGGATTGAAATAAGATATAATATTTTGGTTTGAGAAAGTTGTTTCAAGATTGAGTGAGTTCCAGATGCATGTATTGTGGGAAAGTCCATTTGACTGAACATACATATGGGCATGAAAGGATATGAGTATCTCACTCTATAACCAAACATATTATATACATTATATGATAATGAGTTTTATCATGGGATGATAAGAAGTTTATCATGAGATGATAAAGTAATGTCAAATTAGATGACAGTTACAATTTTGCAAAGGACATAAAGAGCTGTAAAGTACAGAGCACGGACAGAACCTCTTCCACAAGCAAACATGATCAACACTGAGACTTCATGAGTGAGACTCCATGGGTGTTGGATCGCGGAAATGTAAACTAGATTATTGACTCTAGTGCAAGTGGGAGACTGTTGGGAATATGCCCTAGAGGCAATAATAAAATGGTTTATTAAGCATATTCACGTTTATGATAATAGTTTATTATCCATGCTATAATCTTCTATATCTAAATAGGGAACCCCCACTACCTGATTTTCCAACCCTCCTATGCGTCCACGTCATCGTTTATTCTCTCAGCGAATCAGCGAAGCCTATGACGAGGTTGCGTGCGAATGTGCGATCCGTGCTACGAGGCAGCCTGCTCAATCGGTATGTCCGTGCGACGAGACACACCCTCTCAATAGGCTCTGGGCTGGACGAGACGCCCCTCTATGGGCTGTCCTGTTCGGCAACTATCTGGGGCTGGGCCAACGCCAACAGACTTATGTACCGTGATTAAGATCCCACTAATCCCCTTCTGCTTCTGGTGGTAACGCATCCACTCGCCACCATGGCGATCCGTTTCTTCCTCCTCATCTTTTTATGCCGATCCATCCTCATCCGCGAAGCTTTCCTCCCCAAGAACACATTCCTTTACGATTCCCCATCATTCATCACATCTGAAGGCGCGTCTTAATTCTTTCAGACCTGGTACCATCCACCATTGGCAGCAGGCTAAATCTAGAGACCGCTGGCGTTGGCTTCCTTACTCAGCCCTCTCCTCCCTCACGACTCTCTCTTCTTGATTTTCCGTTTCTTTTTGTTCCCTTCTATTTTATTTTGCAGGATGTCATGAGTTTCTCCCAGATGAATCGGTCAATTCCTCTTTATTTTGCAGGATGGCATGAGTATTATCTGTTCATGTCTAATGTCTTTTGTGCAAGACATAAGATAAATCACAGAAGATGTTGTATTTGTGCTATTCTCTTTCATCCGAGCATTCTCACACATTGGAGGTCCGGTACTCCTTGCTCCAACCATCTCGATGAAGCTTCAGTCTTATTGTTAGCATTGGGAATCCGCTATTATCTGTCTCGCACACGTCTGTGCAAAAGGGAGCTAGCATGCATTGAAATTACGCATCCTGCCAGTGGCAATCCGTGAAACCGTGCTTCCTGCTGCAGCATGACGAATGCAATTTGGCCTATATATTTTATATCCATCCATCTGCATGCATCCTATATGGGAGCTATAATATTCCATGGTAAAAAAGATCCTCAATCAGCGAAAGGTATGCCAAAATTCCATCCGGTGCCATCTATTTTGTCTGACAAATTATTGAGCATAGTGCAAAATAAGGAAATACATGTATTGATCTGCCTTGCTGCAGCAAGTAACTCATTGATATATCGAAGTTTCCGTTCGTTAAGTCTATTAGGTAATTTCTTAACTAATTCATCTGAATTTGGTGTGACCAGTTCAAGTGGTCAAGCCTGATAGGAACTAGATGTGCTTGATAGGGTCGAGGCTGCAAGTGGAAGGCTAATTGACTGAATGCACGTTAACTAAGTTGAATCTAGGTGAGCGCGTACGTATCATAAATGTTTCTTGCTGGAAGGAAAAGGAGGGCAGGTGCCCCTTGCTCCGACCATCTTAATGAAGCTTCAGTCTTATTGAGAATCAGACTATTTATATGAGATCATTTCCTCGATTCTGTGCTACAGGTTCTTGACTAATAAATATACAATCCATCTTAAGTCTGTGGGGCCCATTATGAATGAGCATCATATATCCATAGAACGTATACAATCGGACTTGGTTCACCGCTTCGTTTCAAAGAGAGCACATTTGGTTGCAAGTCTCAGAACATGATATCTTACAATGTTATTTCCTTTCACGAGGTTTAACACTATTGGTAATACATGTGCTATAAGTATGATTGTTGGTGGTTTCGGCATACATAATTGTTGTAAGGCTTTTCGCCTTTTTTGTCGAATAAATCAAGTAACGCAGCCCGTATACATCTCTTCAATGTAGAGGCCAAGGTATTCCGCCCATTGAAAGGAAAAATCTGCTACAAGTGAAGCCCAAGGAATGCATCATCAACTAATTACATATTTGTTGTAACCGTTGGGCATATCCGCATTCAGTTTGTTGTATTTATTCACCTAAAATCACATGTCATATCCAATTATATTTAAATAGGCCATGAGCTCCAATCCTCTCCAATTCCCGCGGCAACGCGCGGGGTATTATCTAGTTGTATTAAATGGAAACATAATACATGTGTGGAATATAAACACCCGGAGTCCCTAGTGAGCCTCTACAGGACTAGTTCGTTGATCAAGAGATAGTTAGAGTTTCCTAACTATGGACTTGTTATAAGTCACTTGATAACGGAGTCATATCATTAGGAGTAATGATGTGATGGACATGACCCAAATAAAGAGTTGCAATTAATCGTGTCACAAAAGTTTTGTTGTCAACACTTTTAATATGCCAAATATAGTTTCCTTAGACCATGAGATTATATCACTCCCGTTCACCGGAGGAATACTTTGTGGACATCAAACGTCACTTCGTAACTGGGTGATTATAGGTGGCTTTCAGGTATCTCCGATGGTGGGTTGTTGGGTGATATGAATCGAGAGTGGAATTTGTCCCTCCATGTGACGGAGAAGATATCTCCAGGCCTTCTCGGTAATATAGCATCAAAAGTCTGCAGACATGTGATTAAGTTGTAATCACCGGGATCCTATATTATGGACGAGTAAAGAGAATTTGCCGGTAACGAGATTAAACTAGACATGGGGATGTCAACGATTATATCTCGGGCAAGTAAAATATCGTGAGACAAAGGGAATCGTATATGAGATTAATTGAATCTCCGGCATCGTGGTTCAATCGAGAAAAGGTTTTCGTTGAGTGTATAGGAATTAATATGGGTATCCCGGTCCCGCTATTAATTATTGATATGATCATGTCTATGCATTCTCGAACCCGTAGGGTCACACACTTAACGTTCCGATGAAATTAGGTTTTGCGATGAATTAAATGATGAAGTGAACGAATGGTGATTCGAAGTCTCGGATGGGATCCCGGACGTCACGAGGAGTTCCGGAGGAGTCCGGAGAATAAGATTCATATATGGAAAGTGGTTTCCGGAGGTTTCGGAAAAGTTCCGGAAATTATAGACAGGGTACCGGAAGGTTCCGGAGTGTTCTAGAAGGGTCTAGAAGTGGGACCATATTTTGTATGGGCCCACATGGTGCAAAGGGGTGCTGCCACCACCTAGGTGGTGCGCACCACCTAAGCCCACATGGGCTGGTGCGGCACAAGGAGGGGGAGTCCCACTCCTAGTTGGACTAGGAGGTGGGCTCTCACCCCTTTAGGAAAGGGGGCCCAAGGAGGAGTCCTTGTTGGACTCCAACTTGGGGGGCAAGTAAGGAGGAGCCGGCCGGCCCCCTCCCCTTGACCTAGCCGGCCACCTATATAAGGAGGGGAGGGGGGGCGCAATACCCCTTAAGGCTGCCGCCCCATAAGCCCTAGCCGCACCCCCCTCTCCCTCTAGCCCTAGCCGCACCCCTCCTCTCCCGGAGGGCTGCCGCCATCCAACCTCCACACCTAGCCGCACCCCCCTTGCCCTAGGGGCTGCGCCACCTTGCTCCTCTCCCTCTCCTCTTGCTTGGCTTGGCGAAGCCCTGCTCGCGGAGATCGTCATCGTCACCGGCACTACCGTCGTGCTGCTGAGATCATCAAGGCCACGTCGTCTCGCTTGCGGGATCAAGGAGTCGACGTCTTCATCGAGCTGTACGTGTGGACGCCGCGGAGGTGCTGCCCGTTGCTGCACTTCACCGGATTGGATCTCGAGGATAATACATCTCCTCGCGACTAGACGAGTCTAGTTGCGGGGATCGACTAGCCAACCCCTGCACCGACAAAACGCGTTTGTTGATCTTCGAGGGTAAGAGATTGGATCTCATCTTCGCTATCTTCATCTCATAGATCTAGATCCTTGGGGTTTATTCCGCTTTTGCCGCGTATAAATTTTTTGTTTTCCATGCTGCGACCCCTTCACAACCCGCACAAAGCCTTGATCAACACACACTTTTGTTCTTCCCTTAACCTTGACTCCAACAAATGGAGAACAAGCAAACAAATGGACAACCTACAAATATAGCTCAATGCAAATATTAGTCCATAGAGATTGTCATTAATTACCAAAATCATGCATGGGGGCAACCATGCACTTTCAATCTCCCCCATTTTGGTAATTGATGACAATCCCTTTTAAGAGGGTTTATAATGAATAAAGCATCCTTGCAAGACAAACAAGCAAGGATGCAAAGCGCATTAAGGGCAGATGCAACAAAAGCATAAAACCCAAATTCCCTTAAACCCTCTAAACTTCTCCCTCATTAGCATCGATTGCCGAAATGGGAAGAAAAATTTAGAGAGCCAATATAATATGAGTTCCTCCATAAAGGTGATGACAATCCCTTTTAACGGAAAAATAGAGGAAATCAAATTATATTGAGGATCAAAAGATTGCAAAAAGATGAAATCATTTTAAACATCTCCACAAAGGAGAAAAGCAATCAAAAAGATCCAAAGCGAGAGTTCTAAATAAAATTGGAGAAGCTCCCCAATGATCATGCACAAATGAGGAGTGCATAAATATGGTATCCTCACTCCCCCAAAATCATCTAGAACACTCAACAAGTGCAAGAGTGCATAACGCAAAAGCAAATCATAGCACTTGCACCAAAGATGTGGTTGAGCCAAAAGAAGATACCAATTTTCAAAGATTCAACATAAGATAGGCTCAACCGAGATAAGAAGATCTTTTTAGAGAAATATGTTCATAAGCTTAGGGATACCAATTGGAAATTAAACCAATTGAAAATGCCAAAAGCTAGTGAGAGCATTTAGACAAAGAAAAATCAACATGCTCACCATGGTAGGCATGAGGTCAAAAGATCTTCAAGAAATACATGAGTGTGCAAAGATACCAATAAACAAAAAGACAGGCACTCATGAGACAAATTTGGAGGCCACCAAAGAATTATAGATAAAACACAAGGTGGCTCAAAAAGAAATAGGATACCAACTAAAAGGTGACCTCTCTCATATGTATAGGTTTCTAATTGGACAAACCATTGAAGATATACATCCGCAAAGAAACATATACATACGAAATGGTTTGGAAAAAAAGAAGAACAAGGTATCCAAAAGGAAGTCATAAATATACAAATGAGATTGTTGCTTAAACGCATAGCACATAGCTCAAATTTATCTCATTGTATATAAATGAACTTCAAATATATCAAATGCATCACACATATCACTAAGGGAACAAGAGATAGTGGAGATACTTTGAGATAGGCAACAAGTATCACAAACAAATAATATCAATTGAAGACAAGGTTTTTGCAAATTCATCACACATATCACAAAGATATATTAAGTGAAGGAAATAGGCCAAAACCACAACAATTGCATATAAAAGCTTTCATTCCAAGAGTCAACCTACACAAGGTTGGATACTAAAAGGAATGCATGAGATAGATACTTGTTACCGAGATGACATTGGTGATGAAGATGATGAGAGTTGGTTTGACATAAAAACTTGACTCCGACAATCACATGGTGAGAACACCTTCCTTATGAATGAGGCAAGCATCCAATGCATCTCCATTGTACCTAAAACAAAATTTAAGCACAAAATGGTTCCCAAACTCATTGGGTCCCATAGTAGTTAGATCAACTACAATATATAGGAAACACTCCACATAAATATGTGCATATAGATATGAAATTGAATTTCATGCACATCTTAGCCGATTTAGGATTCGGTGGAGTATCCCCTATATATTGGAACTAGAAGGACTAGCATGCCATATAATATAAATGTTAAAGGATACACATACAAAGCCTTTCAAGATCCAAACGAGATACAATTTGGACAAAAACACCAAGTAAACCAAGAAGTGAGCACACAAGAGTGTGACACTAAGGGTTGTCCAAATTATATCAAACTCCAAATCAACACATGATTGAGGAAAAATCAAATCAACAAATGATTGATTCCAAAACACATCAACACATGAAGTGTGATATCAAAAGGAATCAAATCAACACAACAAATGATCGATAAGACACCAATTGAAAATAAGATACCAATTAAAACAAAAATAACAACTAGGAGGAAATTTTATTCATATTTTCAGGTTCCAAACTGGGGCTGTTACAATGTCTCATCAAAAATTATTTTGTTATCACTTACCTACTCGAGGACGAGTAGGAGTTAAGCTTGGGGATGCTGATACGTGTCAAACGTATCTATAATTTTTGATTGATCCATGCTAGTTTTGTGATGTTGTCACATGTTTCTACTATATTATTACATCATTTTTATGCATTTTGTCGGACTAACCTATTGACAAGATGCCTAGTGCCAGTTTCTGAGAAAGATGATATGCCAAGTATGCAAAGGTTTGAGCTCTCCACAAAGATGCGATCAAGTTACTCACTTGAGAGCCCCTCTTGATAGTACGGTTATCTAACCTATAACCCGGTCTCTCAACTAACATCATGAGACCGGTAAAATAGAAAACCTATCAAGATCATACCTTTGCCTTGCGCATAAACCACTTAAGGTCGACGATGACGATCTTCATCTTCTCAAGATGGACCACCTTTCTTGATTGCGCTTCGCATGGTGAAGACTCACATGATGCTCCCCCATACACCAATATGGGAGAGCCTCTTCTTTGACATATCTTCAAGTGGATGGCAAGCCCCAAGCATATGATATCTACTGGTTGATCATCTTGTACTTGCACCACACCACTTGACACCGTCTTTCATGAGCTACATGGGATCTTCCTTTTGATGCAAGCTCGTGACAAGACACACTTAGCCTCGATCAACATATAATCTTCTTCTTTTAGCCTTGACTCCAACATATGGAGATCAAGCATGCTAATGGACCAACCTAGAAGAAAAGCTCAATACAAACATTAGTCCATAGAGATTGTCATTAATTACCAAAACCACACATGGGGCAACCATGCTCTTTCAGCAGCCCTGGGGGCCACCCACAGGGCAGGGACGACCCTCAGCCGCGGCCTGCCCTAGGGCGGCAGGTGGGACCCACCCTGCTCCTGGTGGGTCCCCTCGGCCCCCCTCCGACGCCTATAAAATCAGATTAATCCTAAAAACACCGAGGCGGCCATTATTTTCAAGAGAAGTCGCCCCGAGGCGCTACCACCATAAACCCTAGTTTGGGGGTGATTCTGAAGCTGATCCCAGCACCCTGCCGGAGGAGAGATCGATCCCGGAGGGCTCTTCATCGCCATGCCTTCCTCCAGGATGATTTGTGAGTAGTCCCACCTTGGACTATGGGTCCATGGCAGTAGCTAGATGGTAGTCTCTCTCCCTTGTGCTTCATGTATTATGATCTTCTGAGCTGCCTAACATGATCAAGATCGATTATTGTAATGCTATGTGATGTGTTTGCTGGGATCTGATGGATTATGAAGTTATGATCAGATTGTGCATAATTCTTATATGTTGATTTATGTTCTTGCATGCTCTCTGATGTGCGTAGTTACTTTGGCCAAGTGATCGTGTGTATCTCCAAGAGGTAGTATTTATGCTAGATAGTGGGTTCATGCCCCCTTTTGTTCCTGGGCACGAGTGACAAAAGCGTCTAAGGGCGAGGGTGTGCTATTGCTACTAAGGGTATAACAACGGTGTTAATGTCTCATTTGATATTAGTATTGCTTACTTCATGTGCTTTACTTAATACAAATGTCTGTTGCTTGCAACTTAATACCGTTGGGTGACAGGCTGGATAGCGATCCCACGGTGGACTTTTTAGACAAAGATGCAGTTGGACTCAACGGTCTTTGTTCATTGTCGTGATGCCTACATAAATATTATCATGTTCTCTATGTCATAGCTAGATTAAGTTTGTGTTATAATCTTGTCAATTGCCTAGCTGTAATTTGTTTACCCATCATATGAGTGTTTTATTTACTTTAGAGACTCCACTAGTGAGCCCATGGCCCCCGGTCCATCTTTTTACTTTGATTGCAACCTTTATTCATCACTTTTCATCATCATTACTCCTCTGGTCCACTTTCATATTTTCATCTATTTCATTATACAATTAACCGCTTTGTTTTCTGCGAGACCGGAAAGATTGACAACCTTTCCGTCGTTGGGGGAAAAGTAATTGGTTGAGTGTGTGCAGGTCCACGTCTGTTGGATTAAGCGCCAGAGATCTTCAACATTCACTTTGTTGTTGATTTCAAAGTCCTACTGGTTTGATAAACCTCGGTTCGTTAACGAGGGAAAACTGCTACTTACTACATCCATGCCTTCGCTTGGGGCACAACCCAACGCTACCATCACCGATCATCACCAACTTTATGCCAACATAGGTGGAATACCTAATATGCGCTCACAACTAATAACTCGCTATTGCATAATAGTAGTCCCTCACATACCCATACTAGTCCATGACACCTTCCACTCGGGGTTTCCTAATAGTAGTTATGTACACCATCACCCCCGGGATACTTTACGTATGGCGAAGAGATCTCCTCAAACGAGTAGGAGGAGCATGATGGCGAGAGCGACGAGGAGTGGCCCGGACACCCCATAGTGGCCTCGCGTGCAGGTGGCCATCGTCGCCTCCTTGATAGGGCCGCCACCACCGCCGCCACCGACGTTTGTGTTTGCACTAGTCATTGACATCGACTCCGATTAGGGCGCCACAACATCCAACATCATGCCACTCCAAGGAAGATTCATCTAGCCTACGTGTCAGTCATCAACATTAACATGGCAGCAACATCCAAGTTAATCAAGGCAGGAGCTTTCCGCTGGCCACGTCGGCCATCGACATCGACATGGCCAACAACATCCAAGTTCCTCAAGACCGAACTTGTCGTCGACCGCATTAGTCATCGAAGTTCCTCAAGGCGGGAAGCTTGGAACTATATGCAAGGTTTGAACAATTGTATATGTGAGTGACAAAAATTTCTATGTGAGTGGAACAAAAATTTACAATGCTAAGAGAGTTTCAATGCACATAATGTTGAATCAAAATAAGTTCGCAATCATTTCGTGCAACCATCTCTTAATGGAACAATGCTCACCCAGAAGAAATAAGATCACAAACCAAAATTACATTAGTAAATGCAAAACCAAATAGGTTTAGGGGGATTGTACTTTGAGAAAACCGTAGCACATAAACATCAGCCCAATAGTTTGTTTCCTCTAGTCTTTGGGAAGAGTTGTAAGAAGCGGGGCGCTAGGGTTTTCAACAAGTTGTTTTTTTCATAGAGACTTTGGAAAAGATCTTGTAGAAGGACAATGCTTAAACCATTGTTGAAGCTAATCTTGCAGCGCAAACCTGTGATGACTTGATGCAGCTCATGGTCTTCTAACTAGCCATTTTGGTTTTTTGTTTTGTTTTGGTCACTCATGTTACATCTTTTTGTCAATATGAATAATAATTTACTTCATTTATCATTTATGTTATTATTAATTCCATTTAGTGGCCTCCTTCACATGTGTTAGTTTTATTTCCCTTTTGGTAATTTTGATTATTGGGAATCCATGCATGGATCCGCGATAAAGAGAAAGGCAAATGATGGAAACGATGCCAATTTTCTAATCCTGGTTTCTGCACAAGCTGAAGAATGATTTTTTGTCAAGTAGATAAGAATTCTCATACAAAGTGATTGGAACCTCTTATTTATATTTTAACATACATTTAGGTCCTTGTCCTACCATTCTTCTCTCTAATTTTGCATCTATTCTTTCTAAATTTTAACTTGGCGCTCAACATGACTTTAACTTTTTATTGAACTATTGACCATTACATATCGATTTGCCAACATGAGACATGGGTTCTATTTGTCATAACAATTATCTTAAAGAAACAACAAATTAACAATTTTGTAGGAAGAAGCGATAAGTTTTGTAAACTTACGTATATGTAAGTGGTAGTGAAGAAAAAGTTGACTCTAAGAGATATTATGTCTTTCCAGTTTCTCTGTGCACTTATATTATGATTTTTTTTGCCTTATTATCGTGAAGATGCTTATGTAAAAATAGTACAGAAAAGTATCTCATTCCCATAAAATACCATCTATAAACATTTTTTTACAATTATTTGTGAGTGAAACAAATCTAACAATATGTGGTATCATATCTTATCCACTTTCGATGGAATTTAATGTTTATCTTTTATTGTCTTATTATTTATTGTGAAGGTTCTTATGTAAAATTAGCATTAAAATGTATAATATTCTAAAAAATCCATTCAGAAACATCATCATGCTCACGAAGAGAGTTGCAATGCACATGTGAACCATATTGTGATGGACTGATGCTCAACCAGAATCAAGATCACAAAAAATACATTAGTCAATGCAAAATTTAAATAGGTTTGGAGGGTTGTACTTTGAAAGAGGTATCACACGTTAACATCAGTCCAATAGCATGTTTCACCTCGTGATTCAAGATTGACACATGTCACTATATCATATTGTTAGAAAAATAAGACTTCTACTTTTGCAGATCATAAAATCACAGTTGTACTATGAAGCCTATGCAATATTACGTAATAAATAGGTGAACTACGAAGGTAAAAACTAAGTAGCACAACATTTCCACTCCTTGAGAATAGTGAACTTTGTTCCAACAGTGAGTAGTGGCATTCATATTGTCTTCACCTTTACCAATTAGCTAGCACCAGATCCATAGGTGATAACAAGTTTCACATTATCACTTATTAGTTTATGTCATCACTGAGATTCAATTGAACTCTGCAGTTCACAAAGATAACACACATCACATAGTGAAACAATGCATCACTCTACAAATTATGCCCTCAGTCTATCAGCCAAAAGAAAAACTCAATCTAATTCACTGGAATGTCTTATTCAAACCAATTATTACGCGAATAAAATACGCGTTAATTAATGGTTGCCCATGATTGCTGGACTAACATACATGTATGTGAAAATCAACTGGTGGGTCTACTAGATGGCAAACTAAGGCTCGATAAATCAAAACAACAAGAATATAGTTTAAACCAATTCATCGATCCAGGATGTATACAACCCAACATAGTCAAATGTGATGACTTGGAGTTTGGGTTAAATATGTAATACCGATAACTCAAGGGTTAGCTAATTAGTTTTAGGTTTCTTATCTTCACGTCTAGTTGAGAGAAAGAAAGTTGCCTAACAATATGTGTTTCCTTAGAATGCCAAGTACAACCTAAACGCCCACACACACCACCACCACATATTTCTGCTCACATAATGCACAATGCATAATAGAGTCGTGGAACTTAAGACTTGATAGATGTCACCATATGGTATTTCCGGAAAAGGCGACTTTTAGTATTGCATATCATAACCTTGGCTATACGAAGGCTACGAATTATAAGTGATACTTAAATGGACTATTTTATTAAAAATAAGCAACATAATTATTCCACTTCTTCACATATTGTGAGCTTTGTTCAACTAGTCAAGTATATATTCATCTTGTATTGCACCTTTGCCCAATCAACTACCGTGATATCTCCTCACATCAATACCTTTAAGGCCACATAAGTATCTGCATTTAGGGCTATCCACGGGCTATGTGTGATGCTTCTCTGTTGGGAGGGGTGCGTACTTCTCCCCCACTCACTCCCCATTGCAATGTGTCGTTGCCTGATTGGATAGAGGAGGAAAGAGATGAAAACATAGATGCATGCAACAACGCATGGGTTGCTTCACATAATCTTTCTCTTGGTTAGTTGATGTGCTCATTCGCTACAATACAAATGCACCTTGTTCCCATAGAGGTAACAACCATCACATAGTGAAAGCAGTGCATCATTCTACAAAGTATACCCTCATTTAGCGGGCAAAACAAGACCTAATCTAGTTTACTAAGACGTCTTACTCAAACCCACTGTTATCGGAGTACATCTTAATGCTTGCAAAATGGTTATATTGCGGATAACGGCTTAGCAAGACGGTGATTTATGCACTAAAACACATGCCCATGAAAAATCAAGTACTAGTTCAACACACAAGCAAATTATGATTTATTTCATACAAATAACAAAGACATAACTCATACCTTGAACCGCTTCGTCGATCTTAGGTAACTAGTTCATTGATCTAAGGTAACTACATTCTTGACACATGAAAGTATAACCACGCGAGTTCAACGAGTCGAGAGGTGGATAATCATTACTTATGATTTTATTCCCATATTGTTTGACTAGGAGAAAGGAAATTGCTTGTAACATGTTATATTTGACAAGAAATAGCAAGTACAATGGAGATGCACACAAGTGTGCCCACACACGCACAAGGTCTAATGCATACTAGAGTAGTGAGCCTTTAAGATTAGCTAAGTCATCACAGAAGCCTCGCTACTATGGTTTTATCCGTAGTGGCTTGGAAGTAGACCAACCCCCAACCACATAATAAATGATTTGGTTTAGGTGGTTCATGTTTATCTTAGAAGCAAACACGAACTTCCATCAGGAAAACATCTTATGGTCATTTGTTGATATCTTCATTCAGTGTTGCCAACTTTGTAACCCACAATGAGAACACCTATAGAAACAAACAACTGATCACCTCACATGATACACTCTCGGTTTAAAGATCCAAAAGAAAGAATAGCAAAATGCCTCGTTCGAGTAATTTTTTTTTTTTAGTTGAAAGGAGCATACCGTAATGGTTGCAAAATGATTGTGCGTATAGAGGAAGGTGCTTGAGCAAGACTCAATGACCGGAACAACACACATCCACATGTTCATGGAGATAAACTATTACGCATACAAATGATAAAGAAGAATTGATCCCTTGAAGCAGCCCATAAATGAAAAGGTAGCCACCACATAAGGAGTAGAGAAAAAAAATGACGAAGGGTCATATCTATATTCTCACTATGACATTGGGGTCAGAGTGGCATTGAGGGCAGCTCTGTCCCTTAACAGAGCTAAGGGTGATGGCTTAAACATAATTCTATTCACAAAGATTGTTACTCTAGAAAATCGCAGCGCAGACAGTGATGTTTAAGAAAATGACTTGGGCTTTTAGTTTCTCTTAACTACAGTAGACTAAAGTCGCGACAAACGAAGGATAATTATTTTGAAGGGTAAATAGGGACACTAATCAGTTTGGTTTTCCTTCCGAGTCTGTCCGACGAAGATGAAAGAAATAGTCCATCTAGGACTAACATGTTCCATACCAGACACTTTGTGCGATATAGTATAGTTGGATGGATACACATAGGTTTCTTCGTGAAACACGCAGCGCGATTCAGATGCAATATACATATCTATACCTAATAATAAAGGCATTAAGGTTTCTTTGGTCGGTCCGTCGTTCTTTTTACAATTTTACCCTCCCACTAAAATACATATTACTGCAGAATTGCCATTAAACGTTTTCTGTACCGGTTCACTCTTCTTTTCCCCCGAACTATCCCCTCCTCCCGAGCGCAACACAAGCCCATTGAACACCGCCGCCACCCTCTCGATCTCCGTCTACCACTCCCAGAGGTCTAGAGCCGCCGCCCTCCTCCGGCCGGTGGAAGGAACAAGCGTTTAACTGAACCCCTTCCCCATGGACATACCGATCCTTGGCCGTTGCGGCCTGTGGGCGAGCTCTGCTCCCTGACCATCCCAATCCTGCACACCACACGCCGCCTCCCTCCGTCCGGCGGGAGGAACGGAACCGCACGCCGCCCATCCCCAACCCCGAGATCCTGGTCTTCCTGTGGCGATGCTTCCGTCGTGGCCGGATCTGGCGAACCCGGGGCTCACTGCTGTAGATTGCGAGGCAGAGGAAGAGGTGGGGTCTGCAGCAATAGAAGAACCGGCGGTGGCGGCAGGTGGGATTGGGGCGCTGGGAGGTTGTTCTTGCCGCTGCTGTGTGCACATGCGCGTTTTGCTGCCGCTGAGAACGGCTCAGAAGGTGAATATCGTGATGCACATATTACTTTCAAGAGAGCAATGTGACTAACAAGTCTGACGTCTTGGCTCTTTTGACAAATCACCTGATGCGTTCTGAAGAACGTGGTGTTTCATCCCTGTTGAACTGTAGATTAAATTTACGCTCTGCTGAACGTGGTGTTTCATCCCTGTTGAACGTGGTGTTTCATCCCTGTTGGCCATCTATCCTCTTTACGCTCTGCTGTTATAAAATATCCTGAATCTCACCTCTCACGCCCCTAAATTAAACAAGCAAGTAAGCATGACATATATTTAGAGGACAATATTTAGAGATGCGTATGCATATGACTTGTTAGATCAACACATAAGTGTACATTTTCTAACGTAAGTGTTCACGATTGATAAATCGTAGCGATGTGCTTCTGTAGCAAACATGTCTCCTAAACAAAAGCTTTTAGTGTAAATGATCAGATACCCTAAAACAGTAAACCTGGCATCTACACAAATCCGTTCATTCCGTGATATTACCATTCAGCTGATATATATGTACATGCTAATGAATTTACCCCTTTAATCAGTCTGTGATTAATCTATCTATCTATCTATACTATAATATTGCAATAGGTGGTGATGGTGCGTCATTAAAATTGCCCCTGCAGATTAGATTAAATTACCCACCAATGCCACGCACAAGTCGAAAAAACGGTTCGTAAAAAAAAACTGCTCGCGGCCGCTACCCTGCCTCTACCGACCTCCTCGCAAGCTGCACCCGAGCACGACCTCCGCCGGCATGCTACCCCCTCTATCGCCGGGCTACACCTCGCCTCTCCAGACGTTGTGACGTCGCGCCGCGCCGCCGCCGCCGTAACGGTTCCTCTGCGCCGTCCGGGTCGCCGCCTCTCAGTAGCCGAATCGAATCGGGCACATGGCTGTGACCGACCCCCGGCTCCCCGGGTCGCTGCCCCTAGACTCCTCGCGGCGGGGCGCCCGAACACGGAGGAAGACGACGCCAATGCCACCTCGTTCCTGAGAGAGGAGGGATCCCTAGACCTCGGGCTGCTGCCCCTCCACCTCGCGCTCGATCTGGAGCAGGGAAGGAAGAGTACAGAGGGGGATGGAAGAAGGGGAGGGGGGCAGTGAGGGTGGCCGAGCAGCCGCCGCAAATCTGGCCGCCTGCATCGTCCCCATCAGCTTCTCTCTGGCTGGAAATTGGAGAGGGAGAGGAGGCTGGAGAGGGTGGGAGCTACTGCACGGTGAGCGGAGAAATTGGAGGCTGGAAATTGGAGAGGATGAGGGGACGAAAGGAAGTTGGAAATTGTGAGGACAGAGGGACGGACGGAGAAGAGGCAACACAGAAGTTGGTGCGTGTGGTGCAGGGAATTGGAGATGGGGAAGAAAAGAGCACAGGTGTCGCGCTAACCACACGCTGGAGCCTGCAGTTAGCATGAATCTTGCCGTTGGACGCCAACCTGCTCCGCTGGGCTCTGCAATTTTGCATACGAAGATAGTACTGCCGTTGATTTGGTGGCATACGGAAGAAACAAAGCAATTGGAGGGGGAGCAGTTCATGCGCGGTGGTACAGTGAGAGGATAAGAAAGTTGTTTATATTAGACAAAGGCAATCTGTGGTGGAGAGAAGACTAACCAGATTTAAGCTACTAAATTAATTTTTTATTCATAGTCTGATCATAATAACTAACTTCCATCTCTGTATTGCGCCAGTCTTCAACTTGTTGTGGTTGATCTTTTTTTTTTTGCGTCGTATAACATAGATTCCGAGGGGATTATATAAAAACAAGAAGTGAATGGTTTCAAATAATGTAAACAAATGTATATGTTATAATGGACGCTAAATGGTTTTTCGTCGGGATGTTCATTTAGTAGTACCATAATTTCACAAAAGGAGATGGTTTTGAGCAATTCGAGTTATACAGGAAATATTTGGCAACTAGATATTTGTGTTATTTTGACCACTTATTTCATTAAAGATTATACTCCCTCTTTGATCCTGAACTTACAATATTTTCTTGATAGAAAATATTTAAAAACTCAATTTGTAGCAACGACGCAGCCCGAGCCAACTTCGACGTGAATTAAAGAGTCGCCGCAGGTTGGTAGTGGATAGTAACCACGAGTCGGTTATAAACACCGATTTTAGCCGTGAAGAAGCCGGCACCACTTGGTGGTTGGCAAAACCACGTCAGTTATAGACATCGATTTTAGCCGTGAAGGAGCTAGCGCCGGTTGGTAGTAGCTACGGGAGAAAAGGGCATCACGTGCGACAAGAAGGCACTAGCCATCATGGGAGGTATAGGTGGCATCAGGGTTACGCGAGGTAGTTGAATAATAACATTCAACCCGTAGCAACGCACGGGCATTTGTGCTAGTACATACAAAAATCAAATCAAAGAATACAAATCGGAAGCAAACACGAAGTTCCGTCACGGACACGTCACCCTGCATCTATCTCACTAACGCACGCAACCGGGAACGTTAGGAAAATAATAATCAGACGGGAATATCTGGCCGGGACGGACGGCTGCGGGCGGGGCAGGGAACGTTGACGGCGGGTGTGAACCGTCCGATGGCCTGGTGTCGGCATCAGGCCGTCGCCATTTTGCTTACGGCCCAAGAAAAAAGGGACTCACAACCACGGAACTTGGCATCCAAGTTTGGCGCCCTCCACCTCACCGCCAGGCGTGTCCCACCCGGACACGGGCCCGCACGTCGGTGGCAGGGTCGTAGGGCGAGGCGGTGGGTGGAGTATAATAAGGGCGGAGGCAAAGTGGGCACGACAAAGGCGTGGACCCGCGTTATTTTCCTTTCCCCACCCCAATAATAATTCTTCCACCGGCGCACGGCTCTCCCCCAACCTTCCCCTCGCCTTCCGTCCCCTTGCACGCCGCCGCCGCCGCCGCACCCTACCGCCGCCGAGATTCTCCCGAGCCGAGTCCTTTGCTTTGACCAGCCGACTCTCGCCGCCGGACAAGGGAGCGACCGGTGGGATTATCTCCGGCCATCGTCGCCGGGGATAGAGTGGGCTCCGTAAGGGAGTCCTAGGGGGGGACAGAGGGGGTTAGATCGGACAAGATGAAGCGCTCTAATTCCGCCGCCGTGACCCCCGCTGACGCTACTGCTAACCCTAGGTAAGCATCCGCCCGGCGGATCCGTCGATTCGGTTGGTGGTCTCCCTATGGATCTATGCGACCTGTTCGGTTGTTATAATTCTGTACCTATATGTTAGAATTTTCTTCCGTAAGAACTAGGGTTGTCTACGGTAAGCTGATTGTTGAGAGCTTAAGTAGTAGATTTAGGATTTATGGAACGGATTAAGCGTATGATCGACTTACTAAATATTAAAATTATGATCTTATGATGGAAATTTCCATGCGTTGGTTTATCAACATCATGCTCGTGGGATTGTGATGTCGAAGGCGGTCGGTACTTTCTTTTTCAGAACTTTACTTAATTCCACGTTGGATAGCATGTGCCTTACTTTCTGTGATTACTCTACTAGGCAACTTTGCATCATTTATTGTTCGCGCGTGTTTTCAAATATTTATTTTTACAAGTTCCGCGCGCTCCATTCATTGACATCGATGAAGACGTGTGAGAGAGCATAAATTTGCAGCTTATGTAACGCATTAGTTTTGTCATGACGTGTATATCTGTCTGAATTCCTGCTACATAATACCCTTTCATGTCCGTGAAGATGTTACGGCATGGTCACATGAAATAATAACTCAGCATACTCTCATTGTTCTATTTTTATATTTGTTTATAGACTATCTTGCTAATGTAATGAAATTGTTTTTTGCAATTTACTCTTATGATTAACTGCCCAGAAATGAGTAACGCGATCTTTGACTTGCATATCTATCGTATTAAGATATTCTATAGACTTTTTTTGTGCCGGTTGATAATGCGTGCCTAATTTTCCTTTTTTTTCAGGATCACAGCCTCAATGCCTCTTTCTCGCCCGTCCCTCATTCATTTTCTCGTCGTCAATAATGTGGTAGAGTGTGTTTGGAAGTTTCTCTATTAGCTTAGTGTAAATAGTAGACTTTCTGGGCTTTAGTTTGCTAGAAGGAATTAGTCTCTGGTTGGTGTTCGTTTCTCCTGGCAACAATGGCTGCGATGAACGAAAAGGTGTTGGCTAAATGTGGAAAGAACACAAGCAGCCAAAAGAGGAAGCGGGACAGCCCCGCTGCATATTATGCTGATGCCTGCCGCACCTTGGAATTGCATCAGCGTCCTGCTGGAAATTCTGATATTAGGTCGTATGTTGATGATGATCACAAGGCGAACATCGCATGCCACTTAAACAGGCAGATTCTACAGAGCTATAATAATTTCATGACTAGTGCACTGCCTAAGCGTATTCTGCTTCGCCAAGGTGGCAACTGGAAGGAGTTTCCAGAAAAAATTGTCAAGCTGGCCCAAGTTGATTTCCGGACAAAGAAGACCATCACAGAAGTTGGATACCAGAACCAGCTCTTTTTGCTGGATTTTGTTCATATGACATTCATAGACTCTAAGTCAGGTCTTCAGAGGCCGATAGCCTGGATTGATGCTAACGGAAGGCGCTACTTTCCAGAAGTATTTATTGAAGATCAGATGTCATATAGGAGGAAAGATCTTGGCAACGGAAATCACATATATGTTAGAGCTGAGCCTAATGGGACACGTGAAATAAATGACCAGTTTGGAGCATCAGAGAGTTCTGCAGAAAGCTCAAACTTCGAGTCTAGTACTGAAGAGGTTTCAAGTGCGAAAAGAGTTAGAGCTGAGAAGAGTATGAACAGGGAAAAAATTGGTGATCTTGCAGAAACTGTTGGAGAGAATGAACCACACACTTTGCTGCCTACAACCTTTAGTTCTCAACCACAGCAAGATAAGCTGGGTGGGCAATCAAGTGCTCAAGGAACTACTTCTGTTGTGCAGAAAATGTTGATGCAGGGAATGGGCACTGTTATTGGCTCAAAGGATATTATCGGAATCTACAGAACGCCTTTCGTGAATTATTGTAGAGAAGACCGTTATGATCTCTTCCAAAAGCAGGTAGAGATTACTAAATGTCAGCATGGTAGTGCAAATGTGCGTTATGCTTGGCTTCCTTGCACGAAAGACGCTGTGGATGAAATGATGCGGACTGGCACCTTGCAAGTTAAGAAGCCCACTAAGTGTCCACCTTATGGAGCTGGCATAGTCCTTGCACCAGCTAATTGCTCCATTAACTGGTATATGCTCTTGTCTCAAATTATCTCTTGGCAGAAAACTTATTATGAAAGTAGTCTGTGCAATTCTTTATTTGCCTTCACTTACATGTTCACATGTTTTAGATATCAACTTACTGCTGTATTATTTATTTATTTATTTCCATTCTTTGTCATGTTTCTTCCTTTTCCCTGATCACTTCAAACATTCAATATTTTGTATTACTTTCTGCAGTGTGAATTACTCTGATGTTGATGAAAATGGCATTGTCCATATGATGTTGTGCCGTGTCGTAATGGGGAACGTAGAAATAGTTCACCATGGATCTAAGCAGCACCAGCCTAGTAACGAGTATTTTGATAGCGGTGTAGATGACCTAAAAAACCCGCAACATTATGTTGTATGGGATATGAATCTGAATAGTCATGTCTATTCTGAGTTTGTAGTCACCATCAAAATGCCTTCTAAAGCCAAAGGTAATTCATCGCAACTGCTGTGTCATTTTTAAATTTTTTTATTTAGCTTTGTATAGTTCATGATAAATGTCAATTTAAATTATCTTATGAGCTAGCCTTCTCATTATGTGTCAGATTCCCTCTTCACAGAAGAAGAATGTCACGATTCATCTGATGTTTCAATGGTGTTGAGCCCCAGTTCGCCCGACAGTGTATCACAGGTGAGATTTTCTACATTGGGAGTTGATAATATGTTGAGTCAACTTCTGTTCTCATACAGACAAGTTCCACTGTTGGAGCAGCAGGAGCATGCAGTAATTCAGATTGCGTGTCTGGCTCAACAATTGACTTAAGCTTCCATTATGAGATTATAACTTCGAGCTGATTGTAGTCTTAATGTTTGATAGAAATCTCCAAATATGATAAGTTTCCTGATATGACCATGTTATGCCACTTATGCTGGGCAAAGTTATGCCACCTGTTGACAACATTCTTGTATGTACAAACAGGACATGAAACTTGAGGCGTCTCCAGCATTGGGTGGTCAGTGTGAAGCCCCCATGTTAGGAGATTCGATGGCGAAAGCTCCAAGTACACCTTGGATGCCTTTCTCCATGTTATTTGCGGCTATTTCAACAAAAGTTCCCCGTGAGAATATGGACATGATCAATAACTGTTATGAAGAATTCAAGGTCTGCTATTCTGTTCCTGGTTGTTGCACTCTCAGTTGAGAACTTACCTTCCGCTTCTGTTGACGGCGGAGTTTACTTATACTTTGTGTCTGTGTGTGTGCACGCTTATTTATACCAGACCAAGAAAATAAGCCGAGTCGACCTTGTGAAGAGGCTGAGGCATATAGTTGGTGACAGAATGCTGATATCCACAATAATTCGGCTCCAGGATAAGGTGCGACCATTTTCTTTTTCTTTCAAGGCACTCGTAGCTCCTCATTATGTGAATATGTATGAAGTAGGCTACCATGTTTGATCTCTTAGGGCATTGAATAATTCACCTTACGTTTGTGTACCAACAGTTGCCTCCGGCCGTTAAGCGTGAAGCACCAAATGCACCAGCCAAGCTGGTGGCCAAGCCATGAGGTCAGTGATGATGGTGAAACAGAGAACGAACTGGTCGACTTGACGAGTACCCAGAACCGGGGGCCATGAAACGGATGAAGTCTTCTGAGTTGTTTGTGTCTGTCTATTATGCATATGTTGCTCTGTCTTTCTGTTATCTGGTTTAGTTGCAACAAGGAAAACTGTTCGTGTGTTCTTGTGAACCCAAGGTGGTTACATGGTAGTAGGCTTCTTGTTTATGGTCATGTTTGGTCTTATCCAGACAACACTGAGTTTAGTTAATAATCATCATCTTTTGTCGACTCTTAATGCTGTTGTGAGATTGCCATCTCTCGCTCTGCCTATATATTTCTTCTTGATTTGTTTACGCGTCGTCTGCAGATGCAGTTTCAGCTAAGTCGTGGTCATTCCATAATGTAGCATTAGTTGGTGGTGATATATATGTGTACTACATATAGGCAGAAAAAGAGTCTGATTTGAATGTTTTGCATATTCGTCAGGAGCTTTGTTTACATCCTTGACAATAGCAGTCCGCAATGAATGAAGCCTCGGAAGAGAAAACAAAAATAACCCTCTTGAAAAAAGAAGCTACTAGATGTCGGTGGGTGGGGTATCTGATTTAGGATCCCAGCCTGGTGGCGCGATGTTTGGCCAGTCCCCCCGACAACCTAGCCTGATGTAGAGGCTCTTCTTTCCTGCCATTCCAACCCCAGCTATTTGTTAGAGCATCAATCCATCCGCGGCAACTTTTGTTCGTCTATTGAGACGTCAAATTTGTTACGGTGTATACCTGCTAGCTTCTTGTCTGCTAAGGTTAGCTGCTTCAGGGCAACAAGGCAGCCCTGTGCTACAGCTCGCGTGTACTCCGGGTCCCATCCGCCCAGCTTCACCACCACATCTGCCTTTGCATAAGCAACACTTCCAGTGCTAACACTCCTTCGTGCTTCCTCTTTGGCAGAGGCTTCGTCTACATAGGCAGCAAGTGTAGCAAGAATCAAAATGTGCAAACAAATGCAGCACACATAAAGGAATGAGAAAAGGCTTCCTCACCACTGGCATCCGACACCGACAGCCACACCGTAAACCCTGAATGAAGATGCTGCCACTTGTCGAACCTGCTTGCTGCTCCTTGCTTGCCACCTAGTGTCGCTACCACGGCACGGACATGACTGCAACAGACTGATTCTTCAGCATACATGGCAAAGTGATCGACCAAAACGAGCGTAGAAGCTCCAAAGGAAAAACAACCTGCTAAGGCTTTCTAGGACAACACATTCCGCGTCAGCTACAGAGTCCGCTCCTTCCGAAGCCGCCCCTACAGGCAACTACATGCAGTTAATTCACTGTACTAGCTTGATTGAAAACCTACCCATTTCATCACCAGAATGACGTACATGTATCAATGGACTTTTGAGTGGCACTCTCTAGCAGCTCACTTGTGCAAACTGGAAGATACCTGCAAAACATGCAGCAAAAACGCATTTCAGGGGCCTTATCTGCTTGCTATCCGAGTAACAACTGTGGTAGTGTTTATGGTGTTAGAATAGTTCTATCAACCAACTATCCCAAAAGTCCGAACTGATAGGAAGTGGTGATATTATATACTTGACATATACTTTAACACCCCCCCTTCACATCCGACGTGGATAACACCTCCCCTTGAGACTTGAACCCGACCTGGGCGCTCATAGAAATTGGGGATTAAATGGTGCGGGGACTGAGACTTGAACTCAAGACCTCAGGCTACAAGTGCTCTGATACCATGTTAGAATAGTTCTATCAACCAACTATCCCAAAAGTCCGAACTGATAGGAAGTGGTGATATTATATACTTTAACATATGGCAGCAAATCGCAAAATAGGTGCTGCCAGAATCAGAATGCAGTTCGCAGAGAGGATTATAAGACACAGTGATGCACGCACCCAATGCCCTCGGCAATCTCTTTGGCAACCAACTCGTTAATATCCGTGGAATCACCAACTATGTGAATACTAATCCCTGTCAATAACTGCGTGATCCCAGCAGTGAGGGATTTCCAAGATTCATCAACGTCAGGCCATTTCAACTCTTGTTCGACTTTCTTCAGATTCACCACCAACTGTTCCTCGTCAATGAACCTGTAACAATTAAATGAGTTAACTGATTATATCCTCAGAGGCAAGAGCCCGCTGCTGAACTACTGATACATACCATATTGTCTCAGAAGACTTGACCCTGTCGAATAGTGTGGTGACATTCATCAAAGTCCTCAGCGTTCCGTCAGACTTAGCTCTGATCAGCAGGGACATGTCATCCACATCCACAAAAACATCTCTTGAACTCTCAATACCAAGCTTTCCGATGTCCAGCCTCAGCTCCACCTCCCCGTTTCCATCAGTAAACTATACAGAAAATGTCAGCTCCTTATTTCAACAACAGGACAAGATGCGTATTGTTCAACATCGTATCTAAAAGATGCAGTGGATTCAGAAAAGAAGGTTTTCAGCACAGTAACCAACGAATACCTAAATATCCACCTCTTATAAAGCTCATAGGGGCTCCTAGAGAACTAGACTCATACATGAGCACAAACAGGTAGCTAGTGAAGCTTTTCCAGCAATAAAAGAAGGAAGAATTCACTTCAGAATATGCATTGAGAACGTAGATGTTGCATCTAGCTTCTGGCGCTTTTTCTCACTGTAAGAACTGGAAAGCTAGGTGCTGAAGCAGAAGTGTTGAAGTTTATCCATTAGTGTATAATATAGTACTTCCAGAAGTGTAGTACCAATCAATTTCGTTCACTATAATATCTTCAAGTAGACAGCTGAAGCAAGTAGAGAAGTTCTAAGGAGGGAGGGAGCTAAAGTGGATATCCGAGTTCTAAGTGTGTAGTTTGTTGTGTAGCCTGCATTAGCCCGTTCACTTGCTTCATAAATAGTGTTGTTTAGGCTAAGTACTTTACATAAAGTCTTTACGTACTGCCGTACTGGTGAACGGGACCAACTAATGTGATGCTTAAGTGTAGTTAGGAAGAAACAACCATTGCAAAATGCGTATAAGGTGGCCATTTCATAGTTCAACTTAAATTAATCTGGAAGATAGTATCTTCTGGTCAGATTCCGTTTCATTGCGTAGATGCTTTTTAAGGAGACAAATGATCTAGTAGAAGGTATAGGCTGTGACGTTATTGCAGGTTAAAAAAGAAAAAAGGTCAAGATGACTTGGCTCTGAACATTCCCTCCTTACTCTTCTCCTAGAGCTGGGCACTGGGCAGGTCATGAAATTATTGACAGCAGATGCGCACACTAAACTAGCCAAACCAAATTCGCTGCTAGCACTAATAGAAGAGCATCTGAGAACAGTGAGATGACAGAATTGGGGGAAGTGGAGAGAGCTCGTTGAGCAGCGAGTGTCCGTGTAGAGCGCAGAAGCAGATAAGGTAGCAAGCATACGAGAAGTAATGAAGTAAACGAAGAGGAGCAGTGGGAGGGAAGTGAGCGGTTGCTTGCCTCGTAGTCGTGCGCAGCGGGCGGAGACTCCGAAACGGAGCTCCTGGGGCGTAGGCGGAGGCGGCTCGCCGGCGGGGAGGCGGCGAGGAGGGAGCGACGCCAAATTGGCCGTGGAAGAGGAAGGCGAGTAGCACGGGAATAGGCGGCTGTGATGTGCCGGCTGGGGTTCGAAGGGAGGAAGGAGGAGGAGGAGGAGCAGCAGGCGGTGGCTGCGGCTATCGACATGGCCGCCATTATTCTAGCATGAGAACCGGCAGCCTGCTTGTTTGCGTGAGCGTGACTGTGAGGCGCGGACTGCCTTAGCTTCGTTTCCCGTCAGAGTAAGAGAGAATAGCGTTCTGGCTTACATTCTGGCTCTTCACAGTGTCAGTGTGACCAAAAACAAAAAGAAACGTAGAACTCCATAGGCCCATTTTGCAACGCATGAGTTTCGCGTGAACCGGTTCAAAGTCCCACATTGTTTAGCGGTTCAATTCCTGGCAGCATTCAGTAATATTTCCAAAAAATCTAAGACACCATGCCCTTCCAACATCCGAAAAGAATGATTTGATTAATTGATCGAATATTTCAGAAGCAGGTAAGCTTTGGATCAACAAGCGTATAAAAGAATACAGTTAGCAGCAGCCAATACTGCTCTTGTTGATGATAAAAGCAAGAGAAAGAAGATACACAGATTTACAGCTGCTAAAACTGAAGGTAGCAAGGCCCAATTCCGTCACAGGCAGTGCAGACATCAAAGAGCAGCAAGCGGTGACTGGGAGCCTCTAAACAAACGTGAATTCTTCTTCTAACCGTGCCTTGCTAGGCCTCAAATTGGAGGCCCTGCTGCACAAAGAATGGATTAACCAAGCAATCAGCCCTATCCTCCTCTCCCCACCCTTCTAAACTCAGTCAGTCAGCATTTGTGCTGACCATAATGCAAGCGCTTCGTGTAGTTAACAGTGCACCTAAACAAAGAATCCTATCTGTCGAGGTTAGCACCCGTGGTTAGGCATACCCTAATATGCACGCCAACAGCCAGGTGGCTTGTCATCATCCCTTGCAAATCTCTGACCTGAACCGCCCTGCTGCTCAACAAGCCTGTTAGCGCTAGGATTGAACCGGATTTTCACTCGCTTTATTGGCCGGACCTCCGATGCCGCATCTCTGGTAGCTTCTGCAAACTCTTGCCGGGAACAAGTGCTGGTGGATGGATACACCTTCAGCTTTGCAGCGCAACCGGCATCTTCGTGTTTTGTTTCCAGCTGGCGCCGTTTTATCCTCCAGGAGATGGGAACCATGTCCTCTCTTTCTTCGTCAGAAGAGGAGGCGGAATTTGACTTCGTATGGGTCATTTGGATTGAGGGAACTGAAGAATGCTCAGAGTCTTCAGATCGTTTATTGTCCTGTTGTGTTTCATGGCACGCCTTCTTCAGCCGCTTCAGAACCTGAGTAAAGCATTTGTTTGTATCAGAAACAAAGTATGCACAGTAAGCATCCTACATCAAGCTCTATAGTTCCTTCTAGGTGCTTGACCAATTACTAATTCTGGTGTTTAAATCTTGGATGGTGTGAGAATAAGTATCTAACACAGTAACCTTTGAGCTCAGTAACCTATAATATGATTCCATCATCATCCAAGACCTTGACAAGCCAAAGCCTAACCATTTACGTGATATGTCACCACAGCAAGCAGACAAGGCCACAGCACTTTACCAGGCAGTGATAAAAGAAAATCAAAATTGAGGCTACAGGGTCAAATGAGTGAGTGAACATAGTTTGATTTCATCTCTCCTAAATTTTATTCTCATATTTAGAGGCTGAAACCACATCGTACCTTCTGTTCGGAGGAGTTTGTTGCCTTTGTGTCAGGAGCAGATCTTCCTAATATGCTGGATCTGCGCTTGACTCGGAAGATTTCTGAATCAGAATCAGAATTGCCCCTGTATCCCATGGGTGAAGCATTACAGGAGCTATTTCCATTACAAGCATCAGCCACGCAGGATGAATTGCCACCCAGAGCATCATTTCCTTTGACTGATGATGTGTTTATGGCCTGGTTTGCAGGCGAGTAAACTTGGTTGGTTTGAGTTGCATGGACCTGGAAAACAACAATGTCATATTAACTCAAAGCAAAAATTGACAGTTGGAAACAAGGTTCAATATGAGCTTTGGTAAACCGACCTTTGATTCTGCAGGTAATGGCTCGTCATGATGTGCAAAAGATGTCAATGATGATGTTGCAGGAGAACTCTTTCCAGCATCAGGATCGTTTGCTTCTAAAATTTCATCATCTAGCTCAGCCTGCGTATATGAGCCATTAGCACTTCTTTCCTTATCCAAGCGAATATCCTGCTCAAATTTTCTAGCTAGAGCCTCTAGTTCCAGTATGTCCTCTCTGACGTAGACAGTCCGGTTAGATTTACAAGGGCAACTCCGAAGTTCTTGTTCTGCACTCCGATCAACAAACTATCAGGAAAAACATAATTTCGGGGAAAGGATACAAAAAGCAGCAAGGTTGGCATTTCCTACCATGATGAAGGCAGATAGGATCAAAGGTGCATCCACATGCCACATGTGTAACGTAGCAATCACGCCGGCACATGCTACAGGACAGGTTCGAATAAAGCTTCGACTTGTAGCATATCTGAGAGCCCATTTTAGCAAGTAAGCCGTGGGTACGTCGCTGCAGACGCATCAACCGCACAAAGCAAGACTTCACACAGTATTGGGTGTATGGATGTTCAGAGTTAAGTGTTTTTAGATCACTGTTTAACAGTTTGTGGGACAGAAGCAGTGCCGAGCGACAAAGTAGCTCCTCGTGTGCAAGAAAGGGTGTTCTGTTCAGAAGTGCGTAGCGTTTGCTAGCCACAGAGCCCATAGGAAACCAGTCACCAATAGCAAAGTTGACAGCCTCTCCACAGTTGAAGCCTGGGTAGTTCAAACGTTGCTTAGAATATGGTATACATACAAACAGGTGGTAATTAGCAAACAGGAGAAATTAGAATATATACACATACCGTGGCTGAAACCTGCATGGTAGGAACGAGGAAAAGTAATAACAAACTCTCCAGGTTTTTGCACGGCTTTATAAACAGGAACATTGTGGTCTAACAAGATATTGGGAGGGAACATTGTTGTCTTCCCTAACAGAACATCAAATGCTGCATCTTCTCCATCACCAGTCAAAATATCCTTGTTGTATACATACTGGCTAGCCACTCTTTCAAACCCAGGAGCAGCATCGCCTGGTATCCCATACCATGTCTTGAATGCCCCACAATGATGGTAATTAATGCTGGTTATATGATAGAAATGTCAGAAACTTGTCCATAAAAAAGTAACAATGAGTAACTATGATCATATAAGAGAGAGAATTAGTACCTGTACAAATAGTGATCTTCGACGTGCCATGCAAACATGCTAAAGAGCATCCCAATATAAAGCATTGGATCGGTCACTCCCTGTTTTGGATCAGAGTAACTACAATCATGACAAAATCCACAGCAAGGAATTTAAAGCATAAATAGGCAATGATTAGATTACATACTGGAATTGGTGTCTGCAGAAGTCTCAGCACAGAACTGGAGAGCCGTGAAAAATTCTGTAACCAGGCAGAAAAAGATCAATAAGAATCTCTAGTAGCAAACACCACACCCAGGGACGACGAAAGAGAGATATCCTTCTCTTTACCTTGAGGTTCCAGTTACTCTTTGCAAGTTGATCATGAGGGGAAGAAGAGAAGGCACTCCCATCAACATCACAAGCATATTCAACAAAATCCATCTTTCCTGAAGAAATTTCGCGCCAGAACTCCTCCTCCACATACTTAGCCGGGAGACAGCCAGCACTGGAATATTTCTTACAGAACACTTTGTTGGCCATTCTCTCATAGTCTCGGAAAGTATACTTTCTGCAAAATCGTGACAAACATGGTGAGACTTGGAAGGCAAACTAAATCGGTAGTTTAAAAATAGACAGGCAGTAGCGCACCTTCCACTCATAAAGAAAGTGACGGTATCGTCTTCAGCCCATTCAGCAAGACGAAGCGGCTGAACTCTAGTAATGAACTTAAACCCAGGCTGTTCCTTCATCAGCACGACGCCAGCAGGTACAGAAGCACTTACAGGAGCTACAATTTTGCAAATGCCTGGAACAGAAAGATGCAATGGTCAGCATTTACTCAGTCAGTAATACACTGTCAGGAAAAAGAATTGAGTCTAAAGGAAGGAGTACCATATTTTGCAGCCACGGGGGAAATTTTCTGTATATAAGCAATGGGATCCTCAAATTCCTCCTTGGTGGGACAATACACAGGGCACTCTGGTATCTGGTCGATCCATTCTAGGTTAGACATATCGAACTTGCCCACCTTGCGCTTCGCGAAAGGATCCTTGTCCTGGCCACTGCTGGTGCTAGGTAAACCTGCAGCACCATTGTTGGCACGTAACCTTGCCCCGCAGTTTGCAGGAGTCCGCAGCGCATCCCCGCCGCTTCTCGCAGCCACGGCAGGGTTGTCACCGGCTTCGTTCTGAGCACTCAAACGCATCCTCTCAAGTCTCCTCTTCTTCAGTGTCTCGAGCCCATTCCTGACCTCTGCAGGTAGGCAGTTCCTGCCCTCCACCTATGAGCACAGCTAGATACATCAGGGGGTGAACAAGCAAGCACGAGAAGCATTCTTGTAATCTAATTTCGCTGGACGGCATTGACCAACAAAGACAGCAGGGTCAATTAGCACCAATTGTTCGGATGCCATGAATTGGTCATAGGTGGAAACGAAAGAGCGGCAGCTCCAAACCAAGTCAAGAAAGCAATAGTCACGAAATGAAACACGGCACATTGATATCCTCCTCGCGGATGCTTCCCTGCGACGACCATCCGTCGCAATCAGTCAGCCACGGAATTTATCCAGAGCCATTCGATATTCGGGGAATGAAAATTCCACAGAATGCTCGCAGTCTAAGAATAATACTGATTCCACGAAATTAAATTTAATTGCAAACATAAGGGCAGACCGCGCGAGGCTCAGAGGACTAGACTATACACTGTAGAAAAAACGTCGGGACGAAAGGAAGAGGAAAAAGGTCATTTCTATACTTGGTCAAAGGGAGAATTACGCACATGCGGGTACGACCCCCACTGGAGAAGTAGAAATTTGTGGGAAAAGGGAGGAAGATGCCATTGCCTAGCTGCCAAACAACGGAATTGGAATGCAACCCCACACGGCAAGAATCGGACCAACCTTAACTTAACTTGTACTAGCAATTTACCAGGAGCATAAGAATTAACCCAAAGGAGAAGGGGGGAAGGGGCAGAAAATAAATGCTAGTACGATCCTAGCTGGTGTTTTTAACTTTACTCCCGCAGCGGCAGGATGACGTAGTGAATCTATCTAATCCAACCAACAGGGTGAGGTCGAGTTAGTACAGCTCCCATGATGATGATGATACTAACTAGGAACAATTCAAACAAAAAAAAGGGCTGGGCGAAAAGCTCCAACCTCCTGGTTCCCCAACATTGACGGCCTCGGAATTCACGGAGGCGCAAAACGCGCAACGCATCCAGGTAATTTGAGGTTGGCGGGTAATTAATGGGGACCAATTCGGAATAATTCTCCCAATTGGCGCGATTCGTGGCGGAATCCATGAATCGCTCGGCGAGCGGGGACGGAGGGAATTTACCGGGGAAAACGACGCAATAATTCGAACGAAAAACAAATTCGTAGTCCTAGCAGCTGAGAGGAGTCGAACAGTAACCAGCCACGACGAACAGGCATTAATTAACCGAGGCGGCGGCCAGGGGATGAAGGAGAAAATAAGGCGCGAAGGGAAGAGAAGCGGAAATTGCAGAGGGGAGTGGGGAGGAGGCAGATCTCGCGACTCACCATGTCTCCGGCCGCCGGCAGCGCGGTTGTTGCGGAGGCCCGTCTAGAGAATTCCCCGGCGGCAACGGTCCCGCATTCCCCTCCGGGCGAGCGGCGGAGGGGATCCCGAGCTCCCGACCGAACTCTTCCCGGCGGCACCGTCCTCCTCTGGGTTGGTTGGTTTCCCGCGCTACGCGGGAGGGAGAGGAGGGGGTACCGGTGCAGTTGGGGGGCCGGCAATGGGGCCCCACCGCGGGGGAGTGCTGCCGGGGAGGGAGGGAGAGGGTCGCCGGAAGTGGAAGGGGAGGGGAGGGGACGGGACGGGACGGAACGGGAGCGGAGGAGGGGTGCTGTTGGGGATATGGCGAAACCGCAGCGCGCCGCGGGGAGCGACCCACTTGTACCCGTCGCCCACGCTTTTCTCTCCCTTTAATCTTCGCTTTCCTTCTTTGTTTTTTTTTTCCTTCGTTCTCTGGTTCGGTAGGAGAGGGAGACGGAGACGGGAGACGGGGTCAGATGGAGTTGGAATTGGAGTGGGCTCCGTTAGCTCCACCGGAACTGACGCTAACGGAGCCACGTTCTCCTCGCTCTTTCCCGTCTGTCACTCACAGGTGGGGGTAGGAGTACTAGGGTAGTTGCCCGCCTCAACCTCACCTCACCTCACCTGCATGTGACATTTACTATCCTACTACCACCTGGGACAGTTGGCCAAAAAGGCGCTCCCTGGCGGAAACCAGTAAATTAATTCCACCTCTTCCTTTTATTTCTTGATGACAAGTGGTAGCTTCTATCTAGCTCACTCCGCCTCTGTACGTACATACAAGTGGTAAAAAATTATAGTCTATAATATTTTCTTAACCAAGCTTTGCAGGAGTAAACTATATTTTGGTGGTAGTATGGTACTGGGAGGGAGCGGTGGATGGTTTTGTTCCACGGTAGGTGGCTGGTCCCGAACCAACCCACGAAAGGACACGGGGCGACGGGCACGCACGACCATGTATTACGGGCATCCTATTCCCATAGCCGTACCCGTACCTAGGGGCTGTTGGGCTCACCGCACCACCTCACCTGGAACAGTACAACCACCACACCACCCATAATAACCCATTACTCCATCCATCCATTTCCCAGGGGCAACTCCGTCCTTTCCCCACACGACATGGCCGCAGGATGTCGAAACGTGTCGCGCGCGGACGGCCGCGATGGGCCTTGCGGATGACGCATGGCCGGTATACGCGGCAGGCTGCGCCATCGTAGGTGTTGTTTGTTCCTTTCTTTGCTGCCGCGTCAACGGACGAAGCCCCAACCGCCTGCCGCTCGGTTTCGTCTTTCTTTCGGCCGCGTGCTATTCCGTGCTCGTCTAATCGGATCAACAACGCGATTGACTCTGACCCTCCTTTTTCTTGCCACGTTTATTTAGTACTGCTGCTGCTACTAGAAGTGGCTGCCTGCAGCAGTATGGAGGTAAAAGCGTGTGGTTAACTTGGACAGATCACCAGATTCTTACCAACCAGAGCTACTACCAAGCTTTGACAGAAGAACAGGATACACCTGTTTTGTTTCAAAAAAAAAGAAGAACAGGATACACCTGCGTGCGAATTGCTCCCCTCCACTCCACCCCATAGCATCAGCTTGTGTTGTGTGTGAGCTCGTGAGCCGAAAGTGGAAAGGGGAAAAAGGAAAGCGAGGGTGCGCTGCGCTGTGCTGGGTGCCTGATCCATGTGATCGCTTTTTACTGCTGATGGCGCCACGCTGTCGTTCGCCTAAATCCCCCTTCCGTCAGTCGGATCTCACATGTACCGTCAGCAGCTCACGTCCGTCCAAGCCAGCTCGTGCGTACGCGTGTCCCGCCTTCTCCTCCTCCCAGGTGTCGATCGGCATGTCTGCTGCCCATAAATTTGTCAGCATATATATGTATGCTTGCCCATGTCAATTCCATCTGACTCACCTGCATCACTTCGTGCTTGGTGATGTTTGTGAACTGTGATGAAATTTCATGATGGTGAACCGATGACACACTGTAGTAGACTGGAGTAAGGCCGTCCGTAGTGCAGAACGGCTATGCCGTATCTAAAGCCACTCCACGTCAGCATGTAGTATTAAGAAACATCACCGGTTTGAGTCTGCCGTTTCTTAGCATTTATTTCTTTTACTCATCCCAAGCACAGTCCCACACACTAATTGGCCAAGCCATACAAATTCTCTTGGATTCTGTGATAAGAGCCGTAGTCTAAATAAGAACCGATTCCTCACTCTTTCTCATTTAATAGGCCTCCACCTAAGCAAAGTATCCAACGTGGACACATAAGACACGGTACAGCCTGTAACACTACGGACGGCCTAAGTTGTTTGTCTCAACCTGTGACACCTGTCTGCTCAGTGGCCAGGACAAGAAATTAATTGGCGTACTCTTGTAATATTACTACTTCTATCAATGTACTCCTGCCTTTCACAGTAATTATTAAGGGTATGAACAGGTCATGTGACTCTTGTACTTTCGCTTGGTTTTGCTGAATTGGGGAAAATTACAAACAGATGCAGGTGCCAGCAGCAGGGAGCCACGGGCCCGGTTGATTAAAACGAGGCACCATCTGAGTGCCAAAGTGGTGGAGTGGATTTTGTATTTTGTTCTCAGGATTACCAGTAGTAGTACTAATATATTTGTTCATTTGGAAAGACAGGGAGCGAGGACCACCACAACCTGTCCACTACCCTGCGCTGCATATTTGCATGTGGGTCTAGTGTAAAGCGTACCTGTGTGCGGATTACGTTGATACCGCCACTAATCAGCTGTACCTAGCAGATTACAACCAGAAGGAATTCCATGTACGCACAACATCCTATTGCTTACATTTGTTTGTTGGTTTACTACCAAAAGGAGTAGGACATGCCGATCACACAATGACAGAAGCTATCATCACAGAAAGGGTTTAGACAATTTTGCTAGTTGAAGTGTTTCTAGTTAAAGTGGTGATAGTAGTACAAGGCATGGTGCTGTGCTATTAGTATTTTATACCCAAAAGTAGGAAAAAGATGAGTGGCTGGTGGCGTGTGACCAATTGATCGAAGAGGATGAAGGATCGGGTCGGTCAAACGCTGAGGGCTTGTTTGATTTGAAGGATATGAACCAATCCTTCAAAGAAAATTTTAACATTTGGTGTGAGCTCATGTTTTTTTTCCTTTGAAATATAAAGGATAGGAATCAATTCTAGGAATCCATTCCTTTAAATCAAACAAGCCCTGGTTCAACAAAACGGTAACGAAACGAAGGTCGGGGCGGAAGGAAACGTTGACGGGGACGTGGCGATATGTCGAGCACGTAGTACGCGCATTAGCCAGCCAGTCAATCGTCCCCGGAGACGATCGAGAGACATCTTGCGATACATACATGTTGACCCCTTTTTTTCGATTGATAGGAAAAGCCCGGCTCACATCACACGCGCCAAAATTGTGGTCCTGCGTATTTCCCTTTCCGTCTGTGAAATTCTTAATTAAGTACTACCGGAGTATATAGCTCGGCTATGCTCAACTGTTCTCGTCTAAATAAAAGTGAGCTAGCTCAACTGTTCTGCTGAGTGATTGATGCCATCTCTCCATCTGGCTAGTTAGCAGTCTCTCCAGTCCAGCTCAGGTCCGCATGCCTTTCTTCCAACCAGCTAGTGATGATGTGCTCGTATACGAGTACTTGTTAGCACTCAACGCGCGCGGTTGTACTTGTATATGTATGTATGATGTTGACCTGGGAAGCTGCTGCTAGTAGTTTATCATCGTGCCCTTTTTCGAAAACATTTCACGAAATAGACCCAAATCCAAAATAATTCCAGATTTGACCCTTTTTATGGCGCCCGGCCCCAGGGCGCCATACCAGGAAGCATGATGTCCTGGTCAAAAGCCGTGGACCGTCTACGTCAGCCCCAGCTAAGTGACATGGTGCCCCAGGGCTAAGTCGCCATACTCACTAACATGGCGCCCCGGCCTAAGGGCATGTACAATGGTCGTAGCATGGAAAACAAAAATTTTCTACGCGGCAAAGCGGAATAAACCCCAAGGATCTAGATCTATAAGATAAAGATAGCGAAGAAGAGATCCAATCTCTTACCCTCGAAGATCAACAAACGCGTTTGTCGGTGCAGGGGTTGGCTAGTCGATCCCCGCAACTAGACTCGTCTAGTCGCGAGGAGATGTGTTATCCTCGAGATCCAATCCGGTGAAGTGCAGCAACGGGCAGCACCTCCGCGGCGTCCACACGTACAGCTCGATGAAGACGTCGACTCCTTGATCCCGCAAGCGAGAAGACGTGGCCTTGATGATCTCAGCAGCACGACGGTAGTGCCGGTGATGATGACGATCTCCGCGAGCAGGGTTTCGCCAAGCCAAGCAAGAGGAGAGGGAGAGGAGCAAGGTGGCGCAGCCCCTAGGGCTAGGGGGTGCGGCTAGGTGTGGAGGAGAGATGGCGGCAGCCCTTCGGGCAAGGGGTGCGGTTACGGTTTAGATGGGAGAGAGGGGGGTGCGGCTCGGGTTTTGGAGCGGCAGCCTCCAAGGGGTGTATTGCGCCCCCCCCTTTCCCTCCTTTATATAGGAGGCCGGCTAGGTCAAGGGCAGGGGGCCGGCCGGCCCCCCCTTTGCTTGCCCCCCAAGTTGGAGTCCAACTAGGACTCCTCCTTGGGCCCCCTTTCCTAAAGGGGTGGAGGGGCCCAACTCCTAGTCCAACTAGGAGTGGGACTCCCCTCCTTCTCCCTTAGCCGCACCACCCATATGGGCCTAGGTGGTGCGCCCCACCCAAGTGGTGGCAGCACCCCTTTATACCATGTGGGCCCCATACAAAATATGTGGTCCCACTTCTAGACCTTTCTAGAACATTCCGGAACCTTTCCGATACCCTATGAAATATTCCGGAACTTTTCCGAAACCTCCGGAAACCACTTTCCATATATGAATCTTATTCTCCGGACTCCTCCGGAACCTCTCGTGACGTCCGGGATCCCATCCGAGACTCCGAATCACCATTCGTTCACTTCATCATTTAATTCATCGCAAAACCTAATTTCATCGGAACGTTAAGTGTGTGACCCTACGGGTTCGAGAATGTATAGACATGATCATATCAATAATTAATAGCGGGACCGGGATGCCCATATTAATTCCTATACACTCAACGAAAACCTTTTCTTGATTGAACCACGATGCCGGAGATTCAATTAATCTCATATACGATTCCCTTTGTCTCACGATATTTTACTTGCCCGAGATATAATCGTTGACATCCCCATGTCTAGTTTAATCTCGTTACCGGCAAGTTCTCTTTACTCGTCCATAATATAGGATCCCGGTGATTACAACCTAATCACATGTCTGCAGACTTTTGATGCTATATTACCGAGAAGGCCTGGAGATATCTTCTCCGTCACATGGAGGGACAAATTCCACTCTCGATTCATATCACCCAACAACCCACCATCGGAGATACCTGAAAGCCACCTTTATAATCACCCAGTTACGAAGTGACGTTTGATGTCCATAAAGTATTCCTCCGGTGAACGGGAGTGATATAATCTCATGGTCTAAGGAAACTATATTTGGCATATTAAAAGTGTTGACAACAAAACTTTTGTGACACAATTAATTGCAACTCTTATTTGGGTCATGTCCATCACACCATTACTCCTAATGATATGACTCCGTTATCAAGTGACTATAACAAGTCCATAGTTAGGAAACTCTAACTATCTCTTGATCAACGAACTAGTCCTGTAGAGGCTCACTAGGGACTCCGGGTGTTTATATTCCACACATGTATTATGTTTCCATTTAATACAATTATAGCATGGATAATAAACTATTGTCATAAACGTGAATATGCTTAATAAACCATTTTATTATTGCCTCTAGGGCATATTCCCAACAGTCTCCCACTTGCACTAGAGTCAATAATCTAGTTTACATTTCCGCGATCCAACACCCATGGAGTCTTACTCATGAAGTCTCAGTGCTGATCATGTTGCTTGTGGAAGAGGTTCTGTCCACACTTGTACTTTACAGCTCTTTATGTCCTCTGCAAAATTGTAACTGTCACCTAATTTGACATTACTTTATCATCTCATGATAAACTTCCTATCATCCCATGCTAAAACCATTATCATATAATGTATATAATATGTTTGGTTATAGAGTGAGATATTCATATCCTTTTATGACTATATGTATGATCAGTCAAATGGACTTTCCCATAACGTATGCATCTGGAACTCACTCGATCTTGAAACAACTTTCTCAAACCAAAATATTATATCTTATTTCAACCCTTGAATTAATCATATACTCCTATATGTTGTCGACTTAACAAATCAACAGTGAGCCTTGTCACTTTGATATTTCCGATCATGCTTTCGCTGTGCTACTCCGATATTAAGAGATCCCTAATTTAGTCTGGCTTTATGACTTCAACCAAGTCCAACATTTTCTAAATTTATCTCAATCTCATGAAAAATGACTCCTCATTCAACACGTTCTTACAATTAAGAACTTGGGTCACATATCGTCATATACAAACATATGGTTCTTATATGTTGAGATCTATGAACAATTCATATTGAATTCCAACATATCCTCCAACCATCAATTTTGTACTGAGTTCTCTAACTCAATGCTTCACCTATATATATCACAATGAGATGAACCATTCTTCTCTTGTTTCATTTTGAACTCCTTCAAAACTTGTATAGGTAAAACACCCTGACTTTGATATTTATCAAATTTATCTATCCTCCATAGATACATTCATCCACATGAAAATTTGACGTTCAAACTAACTTCATAAGTTATGCATTGGTCCATGTCACCATTTACAACATTTATGAAATCTCCATTTCATTCAAACACGATGTTGTAAACTCCCACTCAAATATACCTCATACACATATTAAATTGTGAAGCCACTTTGGCTCCCACTCAGAAATATGTTATCTTTATATTTGACCATGATTAACTAGCTCCCACTCAAACATATGTCACCACATATTTTGATTATGAAAATTAATTTCTGCTCTAACTTAATATATGTCACCACATATCTTAATTAGATCTCACTCAGTTTCTTATACACTTTCTCGACACTTTGGACTCCTCCAAAACTCTTAACTCTTAAGATTCGAGAACTCATATACGAAACACAAGCACTTTGCCAGCTCTAAGTTTTATTTATTCCACGCAAACTCTTTTGCAAAATAAATATGTGAAACATTCTTTTCACAAAATCAAGTAACAATTACTTTATGATTTAAACTTAAAGTAGAATGACTCTTAGTCACTTTCGTATTTAAAGTTTCTATTTCTTCTTTTGTAGTTTTGTAGGTATGTCTTGTTTCCCAAACACGACAAGTAAATCATGAATATTATTTTGCAACTTTTGACAAAATTCATATTCTTGAAACCTACATCTCTTTAGACAAGCTAAACCAAAATTCAATGATCACCATCATTAAAACCTTTATGTGTCAAGTTTTAATCAACATAGCACTTCACACACGTGCCACTTGATACATAAACATGCAAGGTTTAAGCTTTCTAAATTTATTCCAACAATTCCTTTTATCCATAAAACCATTTCACGATAAAACTCCTAAAATACATAACACAACCAAACACATTGGTTTGTCCCTTTTAGCCTCACATTATGGAATCTCTATTCATAATCTCATATGAACACTTTACAAAACTTTATTTGCTATGGCTTTTAATTATCTCATAATTATTGAAACCACTATTTCACATAACTCATATGCGAAACGCAAATCATTAAATAGATCCTTTATTTAAAACAGAGTGTTATCAAAATAAATCTAAATGATACAAATGAAACCTTAAAACCAAAGACCCTTCTTTATGACCACATAATATCAAATATAATGTGACTACAATAATTTAGGTTTATCAAAACACTTTTGAACAATCTCTAAACATTGTAATTTGTGATAACACTTGTCACAAGTCACCATACTAAACAATAACTCAAATATTTTGTCTCTTTTGATCAAATCGAAAAGACTCAATTATCTTGTTAACTTAATATCCTTTACTTCCAAGATCTCATCATGACATGAATAAATACTTCTATTCACTCATCCATGATAAAATAATGATGTCTTTTATTCACTGAAAAATACAACCAACACTTGTGTTTATTTTCAGCAACTCATGGCATTTACAGAAAATGGCATTTTTAATCACACTACTTAGTGATGCGCATCAAGATGCTCTTCAGCACTAATAGTATAATTAAAACAATTCTCATCATTAAGTATTGGATATTTTAGCATGTCTTTATTTTATAAGTGTTTAACTAATTATCGTTTAAATCTAGCAAAGGACAATAATCTCATAATCGAAACGTGATCTCCAAAAAGGATTACTCATGAAAACAGAACAACCATTTGTCTTTAACATGAATGACCGTCTCACAAACCGAGACACACTAATTTAAGATCACACTTAATTCGATTACAAAACTCATTCAAATCCTCTAATTTAAAACAATAAATGTAGAAGTAGAACATCGCCAGCATCAACTCCTTGATTGCCATCTTCCCGCGAAATCTACTCAGTCCCTTCATGCACTTCTCAAACGGCAGGCCCTGTTTTCATAAAACAGCACAAGTATCAAATATTTAGCTCACCATAAGTGTAAATGGGACATTTAAACATTTATAACTAGTATATCAAAATATACCTTCTGCGTTGACTACTTCCCCTGCTATGGGTTCCACTTTAACTTGACGCAGCTGGGAAATAAACTCACAGAAAGTGATCGAATCCCTTCCCATGATATAGTTCCTCACATAATCCTTATAGCTGGGGGGAAGCGAGCGCAGCACCCCATCTATTGCCATCTCGTCAGTTATTTCATGGTTCCAAACATCCACCATAGTATAATACAGCCGGTGCATCTTACTTAGGTGTTGTTCCAAGCAAGTGTTTTCTTCCATCTTAGTTGAAAGAAAATCATCCAAGCATTCAAACCTTGCAACTCTAACTTGTGCTATGAACCTTCGTTTCAGCTCATCGACAATCTCCATTGCGCTCAAGTTTCCAAATTGTCTACCAAGTTTAGAATCCATGAAGGTGCATATCAGCCACTCGACTCTCAAGTAGGTGGTCTTTTGATCGTACCACTCCATATACCCTTCATAGTTAACAGTAACATCAGGGCGTTTTTCTAAAGATTCATCTATCACGTAGAGCTCATCATTGGCGTATAGGGCTTCTCTCAGACGCATGTACCATTCAGCAAAGTTGGACCCATCGAGACGCAGCTCCTCAGCAAGAAACATACTACTGTAGTCTCCCATGATCTACAAGGATTTTGCAAAGACATCTTTAGGACACTTGTTTATGATAATTTTAGTTCAACTTAATCAAATTAATGAACTCCCACTAAACTCAACATCTCTCCGGTTGATTAGTGACACACGATCCAAATCCACTACACCACCACCGATCATCACGTGAGATGATGTAGTTTCAATGGTGAACAACTCAGTGTTGATCATATCATTCATATGACTCGTGTTTAACCTTTCGGTTCCGTGTTCCCGAGGCCATGTCTGTACATGCTAGGCTCGTCAAGACAACCGTAGTATTTTCGCATGTGCAAACTGGCTTGCACCCGTTGTATGTGAACGTTGAATCTATCACACCCGATCATCACGTGATGCTTCGAAACGACGAACTTTCGCAACGGCGCATACTAGGGGAGAACACTTAATTATCTTGATATTAACATGAGAGATCACCTTATCATGCTACCGTCGCGATCACATCTAAGCATAACAATAAGGTGCATAAAAGGGATTAACATCACATGCAATTCATAATTGTGATATGATATGGCCTTTCTTCATATGCTCTTAGATCTCCATCTTCAAAGCACCGGCAAGATCTCCATCTCCGGCATGATCTCCATCATCTTGGCGCCATCACCATGGTTGTCTACCAACTATTGCAACTACAACTAATGCTACTCTTTTGCAATAAAGTAAAGCAAATACATGGTGATTCATTGACACGCAGGTCACATAAAATAAAAGACAACCATATGGCTCCTGCCGGTTGCCGTACTCGCCGACATGCAAGTCGCGAAATATTACAAACATGATCATTGCATACATTATCACAAATCACATTGGCCATATCACATCACTTGACCCCCTCTGCAAAAACAAGTTAGACGCCTCTACTTTGTTTATGCTAATTTTACGTGGCTTGGGTCAACGAGATAGAACCGTTCTAATCTACGCAAAAACCACAACGGTGATATAATAGTTGCTTATTTACTCATCCTTTTGAAAGGCCTTCCATTGAAAATTGCATCCTCACTAAAGCAAGAGAAACAGACACCCGCCAGCCACTTATGCAAAACAAGTTGCATGTCAGTCGTGGAACCGGTCTCTCGTGCGTGGACGAGTAAGGTTGGTCCGGGCCGCTTCAATCTCACAATACCGCAAAGATGCAAAGTGCACGCGAGAAGGTAGCAACATAAAATATCAACGCCCACAACTCCTTGTGTTCTAATCGCATCAACACCTACGAATAGATCTAGGCTCTGATACCACTGATAGGGTCGCAGCATGGAAAACAAAAAATTTCTATGCGGCAAAGCGGAATAAACCCCAAGGATCTAGATCTATGAGATGAAGATAGCGAAGAAGAGATCCAATCTCTTACCCTCGAAGATCAACAAACGCGTTTTGTCGGTGCAGGGGTTGGCTAGTCGATCCCCGCAACTAGACTCGTCTAGTCGCGAGGAGATGTGTTATCCTCGAGATCCAATCCGGTGAAGTGCAGCAACGGGCAGCACCTCCGCGGCGTCCACACGTACAGCTCGATGAAGACGTCGACTCCTTGATCCCGCAAGCGAGAAGACGTGGCCTTGATGATCTCAGCAGCACGACGGTAGTGCCGGTGATGATGACGATCTCCGCGAGCAGGGCTTCGCCAAGCCAAGCAAGAGGAGAGGGAGAGGAGCAAGGTGGCACAGCCCCTAGGGCTAGGGGGTGCGGCTAGGTGTGGAGGAGAGATGGCGGCAGCCCTTCGGGCAAGGGGTGCGGTTAGGGTTTAGATGGGAGAGAGGGGGGTGTGGCTCGGGTTGTGGAGCGGCAGCCTCCAAGGGGTGTATTGCGCCCCCCCTTCCTCTCCTTATATAGGAGGCCGACTAGGTCAAGGGCAGGGGGCCGGCCGGCCCCCCTTTGCTTGCCCCCCAAGTTGGAGTCCAACTAGGACTCCTCCTTGGGCCCCCTTTCCTAAAGGGGTGGAGGGGACCAACTCCTAGTCCAACTAGGAGTGGGACTCCCCTCCTTCTCCCTTAGCCGCACCACCCATATGGGCCTAGGTGGTGCGCCCCACCCAAGTGGTGGCAGCACCCCTTTGTACCATGTGGGCCCCATACAAAATATGTGGTCCCACTTCTAGACCCTTCTAGAACATTCCGGAACCTTTCCGATACCCTATGAAATATTCTGGAACTTTTCCGAAACCTCCGGAAACCACTTTCCATATATGAATCTTATTCTCCGGACTCCTCCGGAACCTCTCGTGACGTCCGGGATCCCATCCGAGACTCCGAATCACCATTCGTTCACTTCATCATTTAATTCATCGCAAAACCTAATTTCATCGGAACGTTAAGTGTGTGACCCTACGGGTTCGAGAATGTATAGACATGATCATATCAATAATTAATAGCGGGACCGGGATGCCCATATTAATTCCTATACACTCAACAAAAACCTTTTCTCGATTGAACCACGATGCCGGAGATTCAATTAATCTCATATACGATTCCCTTTGTCTCACGATATTTTACTTGCCCGAGATATAATCGTTGACATCCCCATGTCTAGTTTAATCTCGTTACCGGCAAGTTCTCTTTACTCGTCCATAATATAGGATCCCGGTGATTACAACCTAATCACATGTCTGCAGACTTTTGATGCTATATTACCGAGAAGGCCTGGAGATATCTTCTCCGTCACATGGAGGGACAAATTCCACTCTCGATTCATATCACCCAACAACCCACCATCGGAGATACCTGAAAGCCACCTTTATAATCACCCAGTTACGAAGTGACGTTTGATGTCCACAAAGTATTCCTCCGGTGAACGGGAGTGATATAATCTCATGGTCTAAGGAAACTATATTTGGCATATTAAAAGTGTTGACAACAAAACTTTTGTGACACGATTAATTGCAACTCTTATTTGGGTCATGTCCATCACACCATTACTCCTAATGATATGACTCCGTTATCAAGTGACTATAACAAGTTCATAGTTAGGAAACTCTAACTATCTCTTGATCAACGAACTAGTCCTGTAGAGGCTCAATAGGGACTCCGGGTGTTTATATTCCACACATTTATTATGTTTCCATTTAATATAATTATAGCATGGATAATAAACTATTATCATAAACGTGAATATGCTTAATAAACCATTTTATTATTGCCTCTAGGGCATATTCCCAACAGGGTTTTCTCCGTGGATTTCGTCTCACTAACATGGTGCCCCGGCCTAAGGGCATGTACAATGGTCTTATCATCGCAGTGCCACGTAGGATGATTGTTGAGTTGGAGGAGAGAGAAACGAAAAAAGAGGTTTGTCTTCTCTTAGCTAAGAGATCATCTCTTAGCACAATTTCTCTCACCACAATTAAGGATGGCAATTTTACCCATGGGTACGGGTAACCGCGTGTACCGTACCCGTATGGGGAGGGTATGGACACATTTTATACCCATGGGTAGTACCCATATCCTACCTGCCAAGTCGTGGGTAGTGCATGGGTACAACCCTGTACCCGTGGGTATACCCATACCCTACCCATTTATACTAACATATGGACACTACTCAGTTGACTTACTAGATATGATCATGAAATTGTGATTTTCCAAAATTAGATAATTGTCATGTATTCATCTACCTGTTATTGAGTTGAGATAATTGATTTTTTTGTCAAATGTGGAGTGAAGACTTCTATTCCGTCATGTATTCCCCATTCTTCTTCCCTGCGTCGATCGTCTTCGCTCCATCTTTCTTCTTCCCGGCCTCCATAGTTACGCCCCCATAGAAGGGAGGCCATGGGTTGCGAGGCAGCGATCTCCTCGGGTTCCCAAATCTCCTATTCATTGGAGCAGCTGCAGCAGCCTGAGCAAAGGATCTTGGATCTCTGGATTGGACACCGAGCCACCGCGGAGTCGGTGGTGGGGAGGATGGTGGTGGACTGGATCGAGGCGGAGAGGGGATAAAGACAACCCCACATGTGCCCGATCTAGGGTTGATATGGATAGGGGTAATAGGGAAGCCACGCGGTGGAGATGACGGAACTGCCCCTAACGCCGCATTGGGGCCGATGGTGGGCTGAAGCCCAGAAGCGTGTGCCTGAACCGCCATTGAAGACGTGCGAGTTCCATCGTGACCACTCTCGAGTTTCACCACCCCGCACGCACGTACAAAGGATGGCGTACGACGCGATGAAACCAAACCAACACGGCGGGAGGTACACGAAGGGCCAATCTGAACCACAAAATCTAGGAACGAGAGCTGCGATCCATGGCGGATTTCTGTGACATCGATGAGGGAGTAGGAATCGATAGGGTTTTGCTCACCATCGAGGAGAACGGCCCGCTTCTCCTCAGGGTTCCAACGAACAAAACCCTGGGCGCGCGAGCGCAGCGTGGTCGTGGCTCTAGGGATGAAGATAGCAGACCAGCGATGAGGGTGAGCTATGTCCGGCGGCGGACCAGCCGGCGGCGGAGTCTCGGTGGCCGGGAGGGCGGAGGTTGCGTGGAAGGTCGCATGGGAGTCACGCATCGTGTCCCGCTCTCCCCGGTCGTGTCTGAAAAGATGATGTTGACCTGTATGGGAAGCTGCTGCTACTTCATCCACGGCGGGGTAGTAGTACAAGCTAGGAGTAGCTAGGGGTACTCGACCATTGATAATATATTATGGAATGGTCACCATTGATAAATTGAGAGCATCTAGGATGAAGGATCAGGTCGGTCAAACGCTGAATGGTTCAACAAAAGGGGAGCGAAGGCCGGGGCGGAAGGAAACCGTTGAGACTAGTCATAATGGGAGTATCATAGCTAGTATCATGCATGTCATGTTGGCAAAAAGATGATGTGGCACAACAATAAATGAAGAAAGAGGAGGTAGTGATATCATAATATGATACCGTAACATAACAGATTTCGAGACACAATGAGTCTATATGCTAATAAATGCGACTTAGCATGATACTATAAATATGTTACTACCCACTATGGAGATAGTAACATAGACTAGTATCATATGCATGATACTAGTTTATGTTACTTCCCATTGTGACTAGTCTGACGGGGATACATACATGTTGACCCCCTTTTTTTTATATAGGACAAGCGCGGTTCACATCCCACGCGCCTAAAATGTGGTCTCGCGTATTTCCCTTTCCGTCTTCTTAATCACTATAGCTCGGCTTGCTGTGCTCAACTGTTCTCGTCTAAAAAAAGTGAGCTTACTAGCTCAACTGTTCTGCTGAGTGATTGATGGCATCTCTCCATCTGGCTGATTAAACACGCAGCTAGCGGTCTCTCCTGCTCAGGTCCGCATGCATGCCTTTATTCCAACCAACACTGCAACCAGCCAGTGATGTGCTCGTATACTTGTAGTAGAACTCGACGCGCACGGTTCTTGTATTACTTGATCAAGTATTGCTGAAAAGATGATGTTGACCTGTATGGGAAGCTGCTGCTAGTTCATCCACGGCGGGGTAGTAGTACAAGCTAGGAGTAGCTAGGGGTACTTGACCATTGATAATATATTTTGGAATGGTCACCATTGATAAATTGGGAGCATGTGGGATGAAAGTCAGCCCCCACTGATTTGATGCGCGACGCGATGTGGCGAGGCGTGGGGGTGTGTGTGTGTCCGAGATGCGGATGCCCGCCGGCCGGCTCTTGAAACCAAACGGGTCCTTTTTTTTTTCGTTTCAAAAAAAAAAACCAAACAGGTCCTTTTTAGGGACTCTTTGGTTTGTAGGAAAAATATAGGAAAAATATAGGATTGGGAATCCTATAGAAATTGTTCCTGTTCATGTCTTTGGTTCACAGGAATAGATCAAAGGAATAACACAGAAAAATTTACTATACAGTTGATTTCAAAGGAAAAGTACAGGAAAAATATAATCCACTCTAGGCTCTTTTTTCTCTTCCTTCGCGTAGGATCGAGGCAAATGAAAAGCTGTTACTGCTCAGCCACTCATAGTGTCTCATTGCTTTGCTTGCCAACTGGCTTTTAATTACACAATTGATGTAATCTTGGTCTCTAATATTCCTGTGTTTTTCCTTTGCACATCCAAACACCAACTTAGGAAAATTTCCTCTATTTTTCATTCCTCTATTTTGCACATACAATCCTATCCAATTCCTACATTTATTCTATTCCTATGTTTTTCAATTCCTACATTCCAAAGAAGGCCTTATTCCGTATTTCTAGCTAGCTTAGGTGCGGCGCGGGGCTGTGGCCAACGGTGGCGATTCAAGGCATGGCGACAGCTAAAGAGGAGGGATGGGCACGGACGCTGCACACTGCACAGTGGGTAAAGGTGCAGTGGGTAAAGGTGGAGGCTGGATCCCAGGTCAGGGCAGCGAGCAAGTCTTGCGCGGAGACGACGAGATCGAGAGCGAAATCCGCGGAGCGCGTGACCTGCTGCTGTACACTACCTGGACGACGGACGTGCGGATTCAGAGCTACGGAGTGGCTAGATAGGTGGAGTAGCTCGCATGTGCCCACGCCACCTTCCCCGTCCTGTGCGGTGTGCAGCAGCGACCCGAGAGCCGAGGCCCGAGGCGTACCTCTGCTCCTGCCTGCAGGTGGCGCAGAGGTGGAGTTGCTGCTGCACTTGGCAAGTTGCCATGATTGATGATTCCCACCCCATCTACTATCACCTCGCCTGCTGCGCGCGCGGCGCCACCATCCCCTATTGTTTTTTTTGCTTCCGAACCACCTACGCCCCTACGCTTTACGCTGAAAGATTCCAGCACATCCCTAGGCTAAGCTGGTGGCGCGTCCACAAGGCAACCAAAACAAATGCAACGTGATCCACATGACACGCGCGGCGCAGCGTCCACTGAAAAATTGAGATTCCCCGCCGGGAGATTTAGAGCCATTTCTTTCCTCGGGACCGACCGTGATGCCGCCGCCGGCCCGCACGCGCATGACGGTTTGGTTCCGGCAGTGATCCAGGAGCAGAGACAGGTCAACCTCCGCGCACGAACCGACTTCGGTACCATTTCTCTGGCCCTGGATATCGCGTATCCGTGTCCCGCCTCCGTGTGGACGGAGCGGTCGCCGTCGATGTGGACGCGCCCCCGGTGTGCGTCCTTTTGGTCAGCACTCACCACCACGGACTATGTACTTGCCCTTTACGCTGCGTACGTGTCCAAATAGGGAAAGGTGCGTTGCTGGGTCGGGTAGATACACGGATGGGATGAGAGATTCTCTCCCTGTGAGCATCTCTCTAGTGGCTCATCCAAACCAAGTTCTAATTGAAATTTAGATGACGGGAGGCAAAATTAAAAAAAAAAAGATCTCTAGCTAGTGGCTCATCCAAACCGTCATGAAAATTTTGGAGGACAACGTTCAAAACATCTAGGAGTATATTTGAAGGGCGCATGGACGACGTCCAAACCGAATCGCCTGCTACGCGGCCTTTCTCTCGCGTCATGCTCATCCCCCGCGCGGTCCAGAGGAGAGCACATACGAGACTCTGTTTGCCGCCCACAGTGTAGTACTGTATTTTCTGGCTGGTTGTGTATATTTTTTTTTTATCTTTCAACCTGCTGAGTGTGTATGTTGTTGGGAAGAGAAGGAGCAGAGAAGGAAAATTGATGTCTAAGTTGATTTGCAATAATTTGCTGCTGAAAATTGATGCACCTGTGATTTGGAGCACATATTTTATTTATATATATATTGGCACGTACACTATACTGTCTAGCCAGGCAATTTACGTACATGCGCTAATCATTCGCTCGCCACGCAGCGTGTTAGACTCCCTCTCTCGTCTCTCTGTGTCGACCAAACGCACTCACGCACACATAGGCCAGCCCTAACTAGCGATTGCGACGTCGGTGACGGGTGACCCCATCCCAACGGAACAATGACAGGCGACGGCCCCACCCCCTTCTTCACCGTCGCAGCCCCGTCCCCCCTCTTCACCCCTGCGTAGACTTCCCCCGCGGCTAGGTACGGCGCCGCCCCTCCCCCCTCTAATCTTGTATTCTATTTTCAAATTTATATTTAGCCGATTTGTTTGGATTTATTGACTTGCTCCACCTAGATTTTCTAGTAGTAGATCTCATTTTCTTCATAGATCATATTGTTTTGTTCATATAGTACTTTGAGAGATTTTTTTTACAATGAATAACCAGACTCTAGAACCTGGCGCCGCCACTGGCATGTATGGATGTACCAGTTGTCTTCCGATCATCACGGCATCGCCGATACTCCCTCCATTCCAATAAATAAGACGTCCACATTTTTACGTGTTTTTTCTTTGACCAAAAATTATTTTAAATATATAAAGATTATTGACATAAAATTATCATTATCGGATAGTGTTTTTCAATATGAATCCAACTATACTAGTTATCAGAAAGTGTTTATTTTAGTACTGCTACTACAAGTGGCTGCAGCAGTAGAGGTAAAAGTGTGTGGTTAACCAGATCGCACACTAGGAGATTCTCACCGACCAGAACTACTCCACTCCACATTTTGACAGAAGAACAGAATACAACCTGCTTGCAAATTATACTCCACTCCATATATACAGTCGTGGGCTCGTGGCCGCAGCATCAGCAGCTTGTGTTGTGTGCGAGCTCGTGAGCCGAAAGCGGAAAAGGGCGGAAAGGAAAGCAAAGCGAGGGACGGTGCGCTCTTGTGCTGGGTGCCTGATCCATGTGATCGACTTTTTAGGCTTTTTTACTGCTGATGCTACCATGCTGTCGTTCGTCCCCTTCCGCCAGTCGGATGACTCGGATCTCATCTGTGCCGTCACCAGCTTACGTCCGTCCACGCCAGCTCCTGCGTACGCGTGTCCCTCCTCCTCCTCCCGCGCGTGACGCGTCGATCGGCATGTCTGGTGGAGATAAATTTGTTGCATATATGTATGTACTAGTAGGCCTTGGCGCGGCGGCACGCCGCGCCCGTGGGTGATGGGGGGTTTTTTTTTGTAGGGTTACTTCTATGTTCCATTACAATGTAAGTAGCTTATGTTCTGATGACTGGGAAATAAGAAGTGTAAGAGTTATCATAAACATAAAGTTTTTATTATTATATACGGCAATGGAAGTGGTTACACAGTGATCATACAACATTTTGTAAGTTGCGTCTACCTTGCACTTCCTTGCTTCATATGTAGGTGATCTGCTGTTCCATATAAGTGGACTGTTTTTCAGTTCAGAGGATCTTACAATATGTAATACACAAAATACAGTAAAACGATGTCCCAAAATACCTATATAAGTGGACCGTTCTGCGGCTTAGACGGGCTTACAATAAGCAGTACACGAAATATAGTAAAAGGTTGTCCAAA